>PVJC01030263.1:0-21261 GCA_004026665.1 Murina feae | reverse complement strand
CCATTTCTGTCATTTGTCTTTGTCTCCGCATTTTGGCTGCGTCCCTTGCTGAGTTAGGTGATCACTGTGAGGGATTAACCTCTAAGCCACTTGGTTATGAGAGTCAGCTGTGTCTACAGTGGGAGAATTTCTGTGCTGGAGACACCCTTATGGGGCAAGAGTTGTTTCAGTGGAGCTTTTATGCTCACTGCATCTGCCCTGAGTGTGTTCCTTGTGGATCTGTTTTGTTTAGGTTAGTCCCACTCTGGCCACTAGGTGGGGCTGGCTCCTGTATCTTTAAGGAGGTGTTGAGTTAGCTTGGGAGGGGCGGGGCCTCAGGGAGTTCGCCGGGCGGGGCGGAGCAAATAGCTATGGCGCTTCTCAGCCCTGCGCTGAGAGACACCAGGTCTCTGTGTCCCATGATAATTGCTGCAAGCAACGTTGAGAGAAACTCGTTTTGGATTTCCTCCTGGTGCCAGTCAGTCCCCCTTCTCTGGGTGTCTGGGTCCTTAGAAACTCGCTTGGAACTGGAGTTCAGAGCCGCTGGGGACTTGTGGCTCTCTCCGTTTTGGAAAAGAACCGCGTCCCCCGGCGCCAGCCCTTCTCTGAGCCCCGTGCGCACGCCTCCATACCTCTGTACTTTGCTTCCGCTGCTCCTCTGAGTCTCAGACTCTTCTCTAGTTGTAGGATTTTCACTCAGCCAGCCGTCCTGTGGGTGTGAGTGGTGTCCGTGTGTTCTTTTCGTGGTTTTTCTGAAATAGTTGTTCACAGCTGCATATACGGTGTCTACCCTATGCTGCCATCTTGTTTCTCAAACATCACAAGGTTTTTAAAGTGGGTCATGAATCTGTGTGGTCCATGAACTACTGGAATGTGACTGGGACTTCATATTCTCTAAAAAGCAACAGGGATAATGAACTTGAGAACTGCTCAAGTAAATTCTTGAGAATGACTCTAAATTTGAACTTGATTAGAATATTGCTGGATTATGGCCACCCCCACCCCCACTTCTCTTTCCCCCCTGGTTTGGTTGAATCGTTTAAAGAGTGCTGCAGAGTTCTCAGTTGACCTTGGAGTTGTTTGCTAGTCTAGGGCCAACTGGACCATATCTTAACTAATCCACCACTCTTCCAATATTGGCTTTTCTTATCATATTATCCTTTGCTATCTCCTCCCAATAGCAACAGAAAATTTGACATCATAATAATGTTACCACATGGGAAAGACATGGAAATGATAAATGCTCTAAAAACATACAACTAATTTTCCAAACCGATGGGCCCTTCATTTCCAACTCAAGAATGACATTTTGTCTCAGAATGCTGCATGTCTCTTGCCAAAAACACTAATTCCCAGGTTTCTCTTGGTCCATGATTTTCCTGGGCAGGGCTAGAGTGACTCTGTCTGAAGTCTCTGGATCTTTCAGACCTCCAGGAACTGACTTTGGGGTGAGCTCTGGCAGTAATACCCTATGATCCCACCAGACAAGGCCCATCCTCCATCCCGCAACCACAATGTGAGGTTAGCATTCGTTTGCCTTAGATGGCTTCTTCCCTCGTCCTGAGAGACTGGCTGCCTTCCTCTCCTGGCGCCTTGTGCCCTCGTGGTTAGGAATGAGAGCAGAGCTCTAGAGTTAAAAATATTTATGTTAATATCTTGATCACTTAGCAGTGCAACCTTGAGCAAATTCATGACTCCTCTGAGCTCCTGATTTCTCAGTATGTAAAATGAATACCTGAGAGAATTGCATGAGTCTAATTCTATTGCCTAGCATAGTGCTTGCTCTGTGGGGGCAGCTCAATAAACGTTTATTTCCTCCTTCCTAATTCATTGTAGAGTAAAAAAGACCTCCCAATAAATTTTAGAAGGAATAAAAAGTTGGGAATTGGGGCAATCCCTAGGCAGAACTCAGGAAGGGACAAGATTTGGTATGGAAAGAAAGGAAGAGAAATAAAAAGGAAGAATAAACTGTAACAGTCAGTTTTAAACACCAGGAGAGAGAAATTAGTGAGAGGTATGAATCATCAGTTAGTTCAGAAGAAGGTATGAGAAGAGCAATTCTAACGAGAATCAGAATTAACCTAAGCTGACTGTGAGGACACTAGGAAAAGGTTGGTATTTGATTTAACAAAAGCTGGCTCTTTCTGCTGTCGCCATTGCTATTGCTGATGCTTCTTCCTCTTCTTCCCCACCTTCAACCTAATCATCATCCTCATCCTCATCCTACCATAAGAAATTATGATGAGCAGCATTTTCAGAGGACTACCTATGTGCTAAGCATTGTGCTAAGGGCTTAACACAGATCTGTAATCTTGCAAATAACCTTGAGGTAAGTGATATAATTACTTTTTTTTTCCTGCAAATAAGTCACATAGTAAGTGAAATTTCTGGAATTCAATCTCCAAAGTTTCTTCCTTAATCACTACACTACACAGTTTCAAAATTCATGGAAACTCATGAATGAGTTCCAAGGATGTAATGTCTAGAAGCATAGAGTTAGTCTTCAATATGGTAATCGCATTAAGAATCCATTATAAATGCAACGGTACACTGTAATCCAAAGACATTCTGTTTCCTGTGAATCTCAAAAAATTCAAGTTCTCATGTGAAGTTCTATATGTTTGGTACCTAGGAACTCCTCTAGGAAAGAAAGATACATTTATTAAAATATATTTTTATTCATTTCAGAGAGGAAGGTGCCAAAGAAATGTAATGGAGACAGTAAGTCTTTTCAACAAACGATGCACAAACAACTATGTACCCATATAGAAAAGGAACCTGTCATCAACACCTCTAAATTAACCCAAAATGGATCACTGACCTGAATGTAAAAATACTAAAAAAGAAGAAACAGGAGCAATATTTGCCATATTAGCTTAGATGATATTTTCTCAGATTACAAGAAAAGCACAAACCTTAGAAAATAAAAAAGTTTATAAATTAGATAAATTTCATCAAAATAAACACATTTGCTTTTCAAAAGACACCAATAAGGAAATGACAAACCACAGAATGGAAAAAAATATTCATAGTAAGTAAATCTGGCGTGGGTCTTGTATCCAGAATACATAGTAACTATAACTCAACAGTAGGATAGAAACAATCATTTTTATTTGAATATTCAACTCACAAAAGTTCTATAAATGATTAATAATTATATGAAAAGATTCTCAATATCACTAGTTATCAGGGACGTGGAAAGCACATTGATACAGCACTGCATAAGTACAGTATTAGAACAGCTAAAATTTAAAAGGCTGACAATACCAAAATCCACAAATATATGGAGCAACTGGAACTCTCATACATTGCTAGTGAGAATGTAAATGATACAACTGCTTTGAAAAACTGTCTCTTTTATAATGAAACATACACCGCACATATGATCAGCCATTTCACTCCTAGGTATTTATTCAAGAGAAATAAAAACACATGTCCACACAAAGCCATGAGCAAAAATATTCATATTAGCTTGATTTGCAGTAACCCCAAACTGGAAATAATTCAAATGTGCCACAATAGGTAAATGGATTTTTTAAAGGTGGTATCTATACAATGGAATACTACTCAGCAATAGAAAGGAACAAATATTGTTCTGCTGAGTCAGAGAAACTAAACACAATAGAGTACATACTATGTGATTCCATTTACATAAAATTCTAGAAAATTCCTGCTTCTCTACAGAGACGAAAACAAATCAATGGTTGCCTGGGAATGAGATGGACAGAGGGATGACTGCAAAGGGTAAGGAAGCAACTTTTGGGAGTGATAGGAAGATCTGCATCATGATTGTGGTATTGGCTTTACAGAGTCAATGCATCTACAAAACTCCTTGATTTAGGTACTCTAAATGGGTGCTGGGTTTTGCACATAAATTATAACTCAATAAATTGTTTTTAAATGTCTCAGTTATGTTAAAAAAATATTCTCTGTTTCTTCCCTCAAAGGCCTTGTAACCCAGAAAAGTAAAATACGTGACAGTTTCTGTGCTATATAATAAAGGTTTGAACAAAGGTCTTCCCAGTGACCAGGACCTTTGACCTTTGACTTATATCTGAAAACCCAGGTTAATTACACCATACAGGCTACAGGGGAGGTCCCTGAAGTGGAGGGAACAGCAAATACAAAGGCATGCAGTAAGAAAGTGTACAGAGTGAACCTAAGAAGTATGGGGCGAAGCAGGAGAGCTTTTAGAAGTTGATTTTGGACCACTCTATTCTAGAAAGTGTAAAAAATAGCTGTAAAAGCAAAGAAGAGCTCTGCAAGCTATATAGTAGGCAAGTGACATGATATATGTGAGGGGCATTACTAGTGATCACCAAATATTTCCAGCTTTTTCCAAGACTGTGATAGATTTCATTTCCCTGCCATTTGCAAAATGAAGCACGGTCACGTAACCACTTTGGCCAATGAAATGTGAAGGGAAGTAGTATGTGTCACATCCTCATGAAAGCTTCCAGAGCAGCTTTTGATTTGGCACATTCTCTTCCTCTTCGGAGGGGATCAGAAAGAGCACATTGAGTGAGATTTTCCAGAAGGTTCCTGAGAGGCTATGATAAGCAGAGCTCTTCACCTTTCCCATCTCCCTACATCCTGTGATGAGCATGTTGCATAAATGGAGAAAAAATGTCTTGTTACTATAAGTTTGACGCTTAGGGATTGTTCATAACTGCCCCAAAAGTAATCTACCCTTCCTGATCCAACTTGCAGTTTTAATGGAACTCTGTAACACAGATGATGGATTTCACAGGAGAGAACTTGCAGGGGAGGCTACTGCAGTCCACAGTTGATATGTGCAGGCACTAAGACAGGGCCATGAGCTCAGGAAAGAATCTGGAGATGTAATAGCAAGAACTGACATGTGTTGACAATGACTGAGATTCTAAATGAACTTAAGGGTCAACTATTCTACAGGTGTTGAAAGAGAAAGTTCTTACAAGAAGAGGAATGACTAAGTAGGGAGGGGAAGTAAAACAAGATTAATATTCAAATTAATTAAGATTAAATTTAACCTTTTAAAAATCTTAAACAAGGAGCTACAAGCAGTCTGGCAAAGTGCAACTCGTCAAAAGCAGAAGCACACCCTTATCTAAAGAAAGGTCATGAACTTTGGAAGAAAACACACCTGGGTGTGAATCCTCAGTGAATTTGTCAAGTCATCCAACATCATTCATTCAGCAAATAGTAACCATCTTCAATCATTCATTCGGCAATTGAACACCAAAAAGATCCCTACCCTAATGGGGCTTACGTTCAAGTGTAGGGAAGCCAGCAATACATACTTCAGCATTCTGCAAAGAACAGACATGATACTGTGATTATGACAAGGAGGCAAAAATAGTAATATAGGGCTTGTCAAAGACAGTGACCACTTCATTTTGTTCAAAACCCTTATCTGGCACCAAAGTCAAAGGCAGAGATTTGTGTGTCCTTTGTGTGTACGATGATAGTTCATTGACTGCAAGGGAGCAAGTGGGTTGTGCTTCACCCTTTTCTACTGAGTTGAGAACATTTCTATCTTGTGCCATCATTTCTCATCCACTTTATTTTCCTTTATGCAACTGGAGGATCAAATTCTACTATCAATTGTTTTGTGAAGACCCTGGACAAAGCGTTTCTACTGGATCATTGCATTGGATTTCTATAACTCCTTGAGGTGGGTGCCATGATTATGCCCAGCGTACAGAAGAGAAGACTCAGCCCAGAGAAGTTAGGTCACACTATAAAGTATAGAAAGGATTCAAAATTCAGAGTCAACTGTGGAGACCAAGCTCTTAACCACACTTCCTCCTTACTGAACAGGGTGGGGGAAAGTAGATTTACAGTTGTGAGTACATAAGCCAGAGAGTTTATTTTTTGTATTATTATTTTTCGTACAAACAACTGTAAATATTTTGGTCTCCCCCTTCCCTCATATTTACATGACAAGTTTCTCTCTTGCTCTGTTGTGGCATCAGAAGTGAGGGGCAGTTGACTGCTCCTCCCACTTCAAACATGATAAAACTAAGTCTGGTCTTTCATCAAAATGACTTGGTTTCAGGGAAAAGAACTTAAGGTCCAAATTGAGAAATCTTCTGGAATTCAGCAAAAAGGAGGAGCATTTAACACTAACTTTGAGGTTATTTTTCCCCCAGGAAGTAGTGGTGGTCCATACAAGATTATCATATGCCACTTGGAACTCTTGGACACTGTTATTTCAACAGAGTCTCTGATGTGCTGTCTACCCAGGATGGCAGGAGAAGGTTCCATAAACCTCCCTGTCAACAGGAAGGTGCTACTACATACACCCTGCAATATATGTGGCCTGGGCACACAGAAGTCCTAATAAAAAGTTTAATATATATTTTATAAATATATAATCTTAATAAATACAACAAATATTTGCTTTTACTTGTATTTTTAAAAATGCAATACATCTTAATGAAGATGTAATAACAGAAGTCCACTTATTATTTTCCTAAGAAGAGACCCTGATTCGATCCAGGGTCTTAACTGAAACATGCAAGTAAAACAGTGGTTCTCAAAGTTGGTTGCAGGTGGGAATCTCCCGGAAGCTTTAAAACAAACTGATACCCGCCCGAGTCCTACCACTGGAAAGTCTGTTGGAATTGGTCTGGGATGAACGAGGTATCAGGGTTTTTAGAGAGGGGCTCCTTAGGAGAGTCTAATGCACAACCATAGTTGACAATTGCAGACATAAAAAAAATAAAAATAAACAGAGGGAAGACTCTAATATTCACTCTACAGCTAAAAGAAAAAGGGGTGTGTCTTCAGTCTTCTGCTGCCAGGGTTTTGTTCACCTACAGAAGTCTAATACACTGTGAGAACCAATTCTAATGGAAGCAAGTGGTTCTCAGTGACCAAACCATATATTTCACAGATGGTGTATGATGACCAACTGCTGCAGATGTGAGCAACACTGCTCCCACATAGGGGTTCCACACCTGGAGAAGAATGCAGGTGCTCTGTGAACTTGGATGGAAATAAAAGTTACACCTCCAGCTTCACTAGCTTTCCTGGAAGCTCAGCATTCCCTTGGGTGATGAATATGGGCAATAAACTGCAATAGCATTGGCAGCTCCTGAGAGCCTGCAGCCCCTGGTGTTTTCATGTCACATTTCAGTTTTGCAGTCATCACAACTTTGAGATTAAAGTTATTTTAATAAATCTGTTATTAGATCTAGGTATTTAATGCAATGCTAATGATGCACGTCCGTTGTTATATCGTGGCTTCAATTGTTTGATCATGGTGTTACAGTAGAACTGATTCTGATTTAACTGTGTTTTATGTGTTTAAAAACATTATTCGGAGAAGGGTCTGAATGCATCCCCAGAGTCTATGCGGTCAGTGGTAGGAGAAAGGGCACCAGCCCTGCCTCGAAGAGTGTGCCCTGCTGAGCCAGATCACGTTTGCACCAAGGGCACCCGGGGAGGGAGACACCCGGCACAAAGATGGCTCTAGGTTTCCCCTGCACTTCCGCAGATAAGATTTAGCCTGAAAAGCCAGTTCAACACAGTAGAGAATAGGATGGGCATTCTCTTTCGCCTCAGCTGCCTTTTACTCTTGGCATTTCGGAGTGCCCAGGCTGCCAGGCTGGTGGAAACTTGAGCCTCCAAATTAATCAAAACACACAGCGCCCAGTTCAAACCCAGGCAGACAAGCCAGGGAGTCTGACAGGTTCTCCTCTGGTAACCCCCAGGCCCAGCTGTACCCCTACCCCCACCCCGCCCCACCAGAGATGCCAGATTTCCTCCACTGCCCCCACCCGCAGGTGTCCCTGGCCCTAGGGCAGTGACTGCCCAGACTGGGTCCTGGGCGCCTTACCTCAGGGGCCGCCCACCGCGCCAGGAGCCGCCTCATCCCCAGCCGGCGCGGCGCGCACCTCCAGGCCCTGCGGCGCCCCGATCCGGCGCGACTCGGCTCAGCTGCCCCTCCAGGTGCCGGCGGTTGAAGGCGAGCGAGCAGCGAGGTAGCGCCGTCGGAGCTGGAGCCGCGGGGCCTCTCCAGCGCCCACACCCTGCGCGCCTCCCACTTAATCGGGGCGCGGCCGCTGGCCACTCCCTTCCCTCTGCCCCGCCGCTCCCCATCGCCCCCCCCCCCCACTCCCCACCTCCGCCCTGCACCCGCCCCGCTCCGCCTCGGCCCCGAGACTTAGGGAGCATCACTCCCTTCACCCCTCACCTTGGCCCCTCGCCCACCTGGCCCGCAGGCGCGCGGCCCTTCCTCGCCTCCCGGGCACGACGCCCAGGTCGGAGGGACACAGCCCGGTGAGTTGGAGGGGAGGGGGACGAGGGCGGGACCTGAGCCGCGGCTCCCCTCCCTCGGAGCCGCCGTCAAAAGCCCGGGTCGGGAGGGCCGGACGGCGCTGCGGGGCCCTACAAAACGCGCCCCGGGCCGGCCGGCGAGGCCCGCCGCACAGCCGGGCTCCCCTGCCGAGAGCCGCGCGAGGGGCGCGGCGGCCGGATCGCCTGCCCTGCGGGGCCCGGACACGCCGGGACTCGGAGCGGGTGCCCACCATGGGCCCCTGGACCGCGCGAGGGCTGCCCGCCCTCCTGCCGCCGCCGGTGCGGGTGCCGGTGCTGGTGCTGGTGCAGGTGCTGCTGCTGCTGCTGGCGGCCGCGCCCGCCGCGGGCAAGGTGAGTGCGGGGCGGCGCCACCGCACCCCGCGCACCGCAACTCCCACCCTCCGTCCCGGGGACACGCCCGCCCCGCCGCCGGCGCGCTGTCCCCGACACCCTTCCCGGTGGCCGCGGGCTCCACGGAGGTCCCTAGGCGGGCAGCGCGGGGGAGCGGGTGGGCAGGTAGGTGGACAGGTGATCGCCCGGGATGAGTGCGTGAGACGCCGAGCAGGCAGCGTGTCCAGGCAGAGAGCACCCAGGGCTGGTAGTGAACCCAGAGCAGGAGTCCTGGCCCTGCCGCTCCCTAGATGTCCCTTCACGCTGAACTCTGACCTCTCTAGGTCTCGGTTTCCTCCTTGCCAAAGCTTGTGCTCCAGTGTTTGATCCGCATCATCGGGAAAAGCCGATGCCATCACTGAAGAGTGAACATCACTTTAGAGCTAGAACTCATGTTAATATCAATGAAGCAATCTGTCACTTTCATTTCCAGTAGGAATAGGAAAGATCCCCCCTTCATTTAAATCCAACCCATATTTCTTATTTTTTGCAATTAAATACAAGTTGGGTGGCCTCAATAATGTTATGACTCCTAGAGTTGAGTTACTTGACGTTAGGTTGTGAAAATGAAATTCAGCTTTTCAGATTCTTTCTGTGGTTTTTATATTAACAATTTTAATTTGGAAAAATAATTTGGGGTAATAATGCAGTTGTTTCATTTCCAAGCATGAGCATATGTTTTACAAGTTTCATGACTGAGATTATTATTGGAAATTAATAGTTAAGTGCATTTATGTTCCATAAAATGATTTTTGGAACCCTTGGCTACATGTAATCCAAGTACTTTCCAGGCATATTAAAATGTAAAGTAAAACATTACAGATGAAGCTAACATGCCCTCGATAACCTCCATGCATCTCCCCCTCCTCTGTCTAAACAAGGTATCCACTCACCACTTCATGTTTCTTTCACAGTGTTTTCTATGCATTTACATGCACATATGTGGACCCGCAAACAATGTGTGTTTTTTTAACATAAGTGATATGGTTGATTTTATATGTATATATCATGTTATATGTTATATGTTTGTTATATGTTATATGTTAATATCCTTTTACAGCCTATAAATCTGTCCCTGTCAGTATTTAAGATAGATCTCTTTTTTCTTTTTTTGCCCCCTTGCGTAGTTTTCCGCAATATGAATATCCCAAAACTATTGGGCCTTTCTCCTATTGATTTACAAAACTTAGGCTATTTAGTGTTTTACATTTTATAAATTTTGTAATCCATGTAATCTCTTCATGGAGCTGGTTCTAACCAATGTACTTTGCATAGGTTAGGAATATGCAACCCTGGTAGCTCAGTACTTCTGGGGATAATGGCTGAAACTCAGCCAAGTCAGTGTAGATTATCTACCAGCTTTAACCCAGGAACAGATAAATCCAACATGCAAAAAACCTCGAGGAGATGTATGCTATGGGAAGGCTTGGGGGAAAGGTCCAGAGAGCAGGGTTTACATATCCTTCTAAACAAACAAAAAAAAAGGAGATATATATTAGAGAGGAGTGGAAAAAGATTGGGGGAATTACATGTGTATAAAGATCAGCCAGAAAAAGTGTGCTCGTGATTATACAACCTCTAATTAGACTAATTTCCAGTTATATTGTTATATTCCCATATTATTACTATTTTATTGATTTTTTTTTTTTAGAAAGAGAGGAAGGGAGAGGGACAGAGAGGTAGAAACATCAGTGAGAGACGTCATCGATTGACTGCACACCCCCCACTGGGGATCATGCCAGCAACCCAGGCATGTGCCCTGACCAGGAATCAAACCAGCGACCTCTTGGCTCCTGGGTCAATGCTCAACCATTGAGCCCATATTATTTTTTACATGTCAAATTTGAGGTAACAGTTTATCTTTCCTCTTCTGGCCCTAAAATTCCAGACTGGGCAGAAACATGGCAAGCAAGTACCAGGAGCTGAATAAGAGCTGGACTTAGGGAGGATACTCTCTCAGCAGAATTCATTTTTCAATTTAAAAATGTAAGTTGAATTAGGAAACATTTCAAACAAGTGATGTGACAGACACCATTGTATCTGTCCTCAAGAGTCAGCAAGCATGAATGAGCTTTAATCTGTTTGCTCTCACATTTCTTCCCTTTAGGAAAAATAATGTATAAATAGAGAGGGTCACACACACAGTCTATTCCATCTCCCACCCCCACAAGGTGTGCTCACAGCTGACCATGGGTTTGAACTGTGAGTCCACTAATTTATTTATTTTTTTAATAGATGCAACAGCTCTTCCTATTCCAGGGTTTCACATCCTCAGATTTCCTATCAGCAGATTCAACTAACCATGGATCAAAAAACAACAGTATTTCCTCATTCCCAATTGCACATGGAAAATACAGTTTTACAGCAGAGATGTTGGTTGAATCCACCAATGCACAGGGCCAACTGTAGAGTCAAAGGTTACACCAAGGCACCAAGATATTTTATTGTGCGGGGGGTGTGCCCTTAACTCCCCCACTCCACAGTATTAAAAGGGTCCATTGTGTATCATTCCCAGTGCATGGTTTTGTATTTATACTCTGTGTGTGTGTGTGTGTTAATTTCCATATATATAGTTTTGTGGTCTTTCAATTGTAAAAGATAGTTTCACATTACACATACTTATTCAGGCTTGCATGAAATCCAGTATTCTGTTTTTTAGAGAGTCCCTTTTATTAATGTTGATACACATAGAATTTATTTATTTATATACATATAGATGCATAGCTCTTGAATAGTATCTAATTATATAAATAAAGCACAGTTCATTTTTCCATCTCCTTTAACACAGTAAGCTTGTTTCCATGTTTTTATTCTACAAAGTTGAAATGTACATCTTTGTGTATGTGCCATGGTAACAACCAAACTTTTAATTCCTAGAAGGGATTCAGAAAGGGTTAATAAAGAAAGCGTATTTTAAATTTTATAAAAAATTGTCAAATCGAGCTTCAAAACGGTTGTACCAACAATGAGCCTAAATACCTATCCCCCCATATCCTAGCAAAACCTGGAGTGCTTAGATGTTAATGGGTTGTGAAATAGGATCTTGTGTTGACTAGTTAGTTTGTGAATCTTCATATTTTAATTGGCAGTTTATATTTCCCTCAGTATTGGATCCCTTACACGTCCAGCGTGGTTCAGGGTTCCTATTCAGGGTTCGAGTTCTGAAGGTGGCCGCACACAAAATGAAGAGAGAGAGAGACTAGAAGAGAATCAATTTGGAAACTGGGGGACCAGGCGTGGCATCTTTCCTCTACCAGGGTAGATTGCCCACTGATGCCTGAGTCTCACCAGCCTTTTATTGAGTCTCTGAGAAAACAACAATATCCTTAGGCAGGAAATTCCAAAGAAGAATTTTACATGTAATTAACAGGTGGAGATTTGCTGTAATTAACAATGTTTCAACTTAAACAATGGGTGCATAGCTCTGACCTTTCAGAGCAACCAAAGTAGGTTAAAAACAATCAGTTTCCAGCATAAAAATAATCAGTTTCCAGCACCTCAGAGTAAATTGCATGGAGAGCTCTTTGCCTATTTGTCTACCATGACCTTTGTCCTTTTTGTTGCTAATTAATTAGAATAGCTGTTAATCTATATATGAAATCTAGTATATATTTATTTCCTCATTCCCAACTGCACATGGAAAATACTATTTTCCAGCAGAGGTTGGTTGAATTTACCAATGCACAGGGCCAATTATAGAGTCAAAAGGTATGTATATTTTAATATATATATGACTAGGGGTCCAGTGCACAAAAATTTGTGCACTCGGGGGGCGTTCCTCAGCCCAGCCTATGCCCTCTCACAGTCTGGGACCCCTCTGGGGATGTCCACCTGCTGGCGTGCCTGGCCAGCCTGGGTGAGGACTGATGGCTGTTTGCAGGCTGGCCAACCCCCTTAGTGTGGACCCTCACCCCATGGGGGTATGGCCAGCCTGGGTGATGGGCTGACGGCCGTTTTCAGGCTGCCCACAGTCCCTTCAGGTTTTGGGACCCTACTAGGCTGCCTGGGCAGCCTGGGTGAGGGGCTGAGGGCTGTTTGCAGGCTGGCCACAGCTCCCATTGACCCAAGGTCCCAGCGAGGCTGGCTGGAAGCAGGTTTCTGGGGTATATTTATCTTCTATAATTGAAACTTTGTTGCCTTGAGCGGAGGCCACAGCCTGCCTAGGCAGGCAATTTCCTCCATCACTGGCCTCCTGTTTGCTCTAGTTCTGTAGCTGCCGGCTGCCATCTTGGTTGGGTTAATTTGCATATCGTCACTCTGATTGGCTGGTGGGGGTGTGGCTTGTCTGGTGGGCATGGCTTGGGTGTAACAGAGTGAGGGTTAATTTGCATGTTACTCTTTTATTAGATTAGATATATTTTAGAGGCCCAGTGCATGAAAATCTGTGCATGGGGGATGGAGGTCCCTCAGCTGGGCCTACCCCCCCCCTCACAGTCCAGAAGCCTTCACAGGATGTCCTACTGAGCAGGCCTAAGCTGCAGTCTGGCCTCCCTCTGTGGGTGACAACTGGCCGATCAGGTATATAGGTACTTTCTGAAGGCAGCATGGACTCCTTCCTTATTTCTTTTCTCTGTGGTTGGAGACCAGGGGACTAAAAGGTAGAGACAGAACTGTGGCCAGGCCTGGGGCCTTTGTAGGCAGTGGAAAGAGAGAGAGGGCTGGGGAATGTCTAGACACATTCTCTTCAATTGTCCTCACTTCCTCTGGGCCCCTTGCTCCGTTTTTTCCTTCTTGTGGTGGACACTAGAGCGTCGTACCTACCAGAGTGATGTTCAGCCCCCTCACTTCTCAGCCTACGTATAGCCACTTCACCTTCCAAGCAGGGCTGTTTTCAGGTGACTAAAGCACTGGGAATCCCCAGCTCCTAGCCTCTCTCCCCTCTGTTTCCTCTTTGGGTTAGTTGCAAAGTTCACCAAGACACTGAAACAGCTCTGCGCTGGAGGGAAGGTGGGTGGAGGGGGTATACATGCAGGCAGTGCCATATGCCAGGTCAGGGACACAGGAAGACAGCCTCATGTTCCTGGCCAGGGATGCAGGCAGGCAGCTTTACCTGATCACTGGGTAGGACATTAGTGCTGGACAGGCCTGGGCGTGCCTCCACTGGAGGTGGAAGTCTCCACCCCCAACCTCGTGTGCATGCACAACCCATTGACTGGTCGTGACTCAGACACCTTGACAGACAAATTAGCATATTACCTTTTTATTATGTACTAGGGGCCTGGTGCACTAGGTCCCTCAGCCTGCCCTGTGCCCTCTTGCAGTCTGGGACCCCTCTGGGGATGTCCACCTGCTGGCATGCCTGGTCAGCCTGGGTGAGGGGCTGATAGCTGTTTGCAGGTTGGCCAAGGCCCCCAGTGTGGACCCTCACCCCACTGGGGTGTAGCCAGCCTGAGTGAGGGGCTGAGGGCCATTTTCAGGCTGCCCACAGCCCCTTCAGGTTTTGGGTCCCTACTGGGGTACCTGGCCAGCCTGGATGAGGGGCTGATGGCTGTTTGCAGGCTGGCTACAGTCTCTTCAGGGTTCAGGTCCCTACTGGGGTACCTGGCCAGTCTGGGTGAGGGACTGATGGCTGTTTGCAGGCTGGCCAAGCCCCCCATTGAGGACCCTCACCCCATTGGAGTGTGGTCAGCCTGGGTGACAGGCTGAGGGCTGTTTTCAGGCTTTCAGTCTGCCCATAGCTCCCACTGACCCAATGTCTCAGCAAGGCTGGCTGGAAGCAGGTTTCTTGGGTTTATTTATCTTCTATAATTGATACACTGTTCCTTTAAGCTGAGGCCTAGGCAGGTAATGAAGCCTCCTGTTGGCTTCAGCTCTGTGGCTTCTATAATTGAAAGAATGTTGCCTTTGTAGACTCTAGGCAGGCAGTTTCCTCCATCACTGGTGAACAGAAGCCTGCTGTTTGCTTCAGCTCCAAGGTTTCTATAATTGAAACGATGTTGCAACAATGTTGCCTGGAGCACAGAGAGGCCCAGCCAGCTGCCAGCAGACAGTTTACTCCGCTGCAACGGAAGCCTCTGTTTACTCTAGCTCCATGACTGCCTCCATCTTGGCTGGGTTAATTTGCATACAGCCACTCTGACTGGCTGGTGGGTGTGGCTTAGGCATCCTGTAGAAATGGTCAATTTCAATATTACTCTTTTATTATATTAGATAAAATTTTGCCATTTAAATGTGCAGAAAAATACTTTATTCCAGTCTTTATCTTCTCATTTAATTATTGGTACCTTAATGTATAACATTTTTGTCTACTATAATCTCAAACTTATCCATTTTTTTACCTTAGTATTTTCTGGTTTGTATCTTTTGAAGAAATCCTTTCCTTCCCTGGGATTATAAAAATGTTCTCATTAAAAAAAGTTTTATAGTTTAATCCTTTTACATGTAGAACTTTTTTAAAAATATATTTTATTGATTTTTTACAGAGAGGAAGAGAGAGGGATAGAGAGTTAGAAACATCGATGAGAGAGAAACATGGATTAGCTGCCTCCTGCACATTCCCTACTGGGGATGTACCCACAACCAAGGTACTAGTCCTTGACCAGAATCGAACCTGGGACCCTTGAGTCCGCAGGCTGATGCTCTAGCCACTGAACCAAATCCACCAGGGCAGCTTTTAGAACTTTTAATCCTGCAATTGTTTCTACTTATAGAACATGATTTTATCTTCTTCCATAGAGGTAGCAAATTGTTCCAACACTACGTATTGAACAGTCTATCCTTTTCCTCACTGTTTTGTAGTATTACATCTGCATACATGTGTAGCAAGCACTAATTCATATTTGAGCCTGTTTTCATATATGGGTATGTTCATTTAGGGCTTTACCTTCTCACAATGGTTTAAGGTTTTCTGTTTCTTTAATTTCAAAGTATTTAATATTTTATAGCTACTGTAAATGGCATATTTTATAAAACTCAATAGTCTAATTATTAAGGATAGAACAAAACACAGTTGAATTTTGTCTTTTGACTTTAATAAAGAAACTTTGAATAATTGAAATGCATTTAAGGCTAAAAAGTTTCCTCTAAAATATTGCTTTAGCTGCACCACACACATTTTAATATGCACTATTTTAATATCATTAAATTTAAAAATCTTTCCTAATTGATTTTGTCCTATGTGTTATTTAGAGGTTTATTTGTTTTTAATACCCCAAAATATGGAGATTTTCTAGTTATCTTTTTAATTGAATTGTGGTAGAGATAATATTCTGACTTCAAAGATTTCTGTATAGATCAATTAGATCAAGATTTTTGATCATGCTATTAAAAGTATAATGTATGTGCACATGTGTTCTTAATATTTCCTATTCAGTGGATATTTAATTTGAGATTCTATACTTTTCATCAAATCTTGAAAATTGTCAGACATTTCTTTTTTATATTTCTTCTTTCCCACTCTACTCCTGAAGTTCTTAGGATGCATGCTGGAACATTCTCACCTTTTTCTCCAGTTCTCCTAACTTCTTATATCAGATCCCTTTCAGATGCTGCTCAGCTCCTCTTGGCCTCATTTGCTCCTGGGCTGTGGGGACTTACTTCCCCAGCTGTCAACCTTGGCCACAGTCTTTACACAGATACAGCTGGATGGCTCCTATAGATTCTATCTTATGGCTTCTTATTGTGCTCTAGAAATGTAGGGAATTAACACCTATAGGGCAAATCTTTGCCCAATGGGAGACAGGAGCCATTGGATAAAATTCTTATCTCCACAGAACAACTGTCATGAAGTATGAGAGTTATACAGGCTCCCCATGAGACCAATTACCAGTTGTACTTGAGATCAAGTTGTAGCATTTTGAGCTTTTGTTCTAATGCTGCTTCCCTCCAGGCTGCATTCTATGAAACATATGCATACCTGTCTTTCAATTTTTAATTCTCTCTTCTGTTGTTTTTAATTTTCAGATTTTTTAAATCTGCTTTAATTTTCAATAATAAAAGAAAACTCTAGAACCATTCGATATGGGTCATGCCTAAATATCTGTACAACTTTTTTTTCAAAAAGTTAAGGTAGTTGGTCATGGCTACAAATGCTTAAAGCTATACACATTACTATTTGTATGTATTCAATTATATTGCCCCACTAGCAAAATATGAGGAAGTTATGTGCATTAAGAATTAAAGCAACATCACCAAAACAGCAAACACTTGGAGAAATGAATGTAGGTAAGGAAAGATGTATTAAAAATCAATATGGCGCACCTCACCTTTCTTGTTCCACTATAAACTAGGTATCACTAGAGTTCAGCCAGGTAGCAGGTTCAGTGTTACCTTGAACCAATTACCTCCCAAAAGAGTCATATTTTTGTTATCTGAAAGAGTTGGTACTTTATGTATTGTAGATAAAGTATTCAATACAATGCCTGGTACAAAGTAAGTAGCCAGTTTTGATATTCTAGCTATAATTATTTGATTATTACCATGAAAACCAGGCAGAAGAGAATGGGACAGAGACTTAGACATGTGGCAAGATGTTGAGGATTAACTTGAAAACTAGACAGTCTGCATCCCTGGCCATGGTTAGGAGTCTAGCAGAGTAGGGCAGAGAGACAACAGCCCAGCAAACAGGTCTGTAACTGGATCGTGGTGCCTACCAGGACAGGATGGAATTGGTAACAGAGGAGAGATTCTACCATAGCTAGAGGTGGTTGGAACACCTCTCTAAGGAACCAGCTCACAGGCTAAGTAAGTCCTTACATGGAGACGGCCACGGGAAGCATTGAAGAACGTGGCCAAGCCAGGGTCTCTTCATGGCAGAGAGAGGCCAGACGCTTCCAATGTTATGGCTCCTGGGTTGTCAAAGAATAAAACCAGGCTAACCGAAGTTTTTTGTAGAAAGAAAGAGAAAAAGTTGAGTTAATTTACTCACCACAAAGGGAATGTATATGCTGAGTATTTTGCTAGAGGTGGAGTGAGGAAAGGGAAGCAGGGAACCAGGGTACCCCGAGTGGGTGAGGTCAGGGTGGTTGTGCTCATGGAGGATGGAAAATTGCTCACGGCATAAGGTGAAATCAGTCCACAAGACAGCATGTGGCTGAACATCGTATAATCTTAATGTTTGCACTGAACAAATTAATATTGTAACACAAAGAGCTATTCACAAGACATTAATACTGGATGAGTAATGAATTCACACTGTGGCTTGGTAATGGGCTCACTTCTCAAGTGGTGTGATGAAAACATTCTTCTTTCATTCCTGTTGATGTGTCTCTGTCATTCTCTCCTCAACCTCATTTAGACTAGGCAGGTCTTAGTTTGCTGAATGTGGCTGTGAGGCCCAGGGCAGGAAGTTGATGCTGCACCTGAAGAGCCCTTGTTGCAGCCAATGTAGGCCAGGGCCTGAAGGGGCTCTAAGGGAAGGATGAAACCAGTTAAGGACCTGCTGAAAGGAGGTGAAGAGCTCCTCACTCAAAGAACCAGCAACACCAGCCCTACCCCACCCCCACCCAACCCCATGCTGGTTAGGAAGGCAGAATGTCACCTGGGTCCATTTCAAACCTCCCCAGTGGGAATCTGCCTTTTAACCAGCTCCACAGTTGTTTGTGAGCACACTGTTGTCTGAGAACAGTGCCAACCTCCATAAGCAGTCTGGAAGGTCCTTCAATGGAATGGCACTCAGGACTGTGACATGACTCCAGTTTTAAAGATTTATTCTCTCCTTGGGAATCCAACTTACGTAAAGGACAAGTGACAAAACAGGAGACAAGTCATGTTGGTTTCTCTTTGGCTATGTCTTGCAAGTCAGAAAGAGAGAAAGAAGAGGAATCAGTCTAGATCAGCATAGTAGTTGCTCAATCTGTCCCTGTTCATTGATTCAGTGCTCTTAATTTGATAATCATTCATGTACACACAAAGGAAGGTAAAAAAAAATCCAGTTCACGGTTCAATTTATGTGTACACACCTAAGCTATGTGTCCTATAAATGCACACACACATATATTTAAAGAGTATTTGATATTCTCAGCATTTTAGTATTAATTATTGCAATGAATTAATGATTTTTAAAAAATGGAATCCTCAGAACTATTTAAAACGTAACCATATGCTCTAGCTGGTTTGGCTCAGTGGATAGAGCATCGGCCTGCAGACTGAAGAGTCCTAAGTTTAATTCCAGTCAAGGACGTGTACCTAGGTTGCAGGCTCCTCCCGGACCAGTGCCCTGCAGAGTTGATGCAGGAAGCAACCAATCAATGTGTTTCTCTCACATCGATATTTTTCTCTGTCTTTCCCTCTCTCTTCCTCTCTCTCTCTAAAAGTCAATGGAAAAATATCCTCAGGTGAGGATTAAAAAACAAACCAAAAACAAAAAAATATATATAACCATATAAAATCTTTTATTTTTCTGACAGTAGTTTGGGATAAGTTAGGAATTTTCCATCTTTAAACTTTAAGATCAATGTTTGTTCATTAGATTGTCTCTCCAAATTGGTCTTGGAGCAGTGATTCCACTGTTTAAAAATGAGTTCAAGTGTATTTAGAAACCTTGGGAGATTCATCATGATGTAGACAAAACAGTCAAGTCACTGGATATTTTTCCCCACCGGGATATTTTGTTGTTACTTGAACTTCTCAAGGAAAAAGTCCTGCAAATGGAAAGTGGAGAAAGCTTCCGTGTTTTCCCTGAGAATCAAAAGGCAAAGTATGTCTGGAAAGACCCAAGACAACAAGGCTAATTTTCATTTTTGAGTTTCACCACATGACAGGATAATTTTCTGTTGTTTATTTATACGTGATATTGGGAAAGCTGAAGCATTCATGTGCTGGCTTTCAAACAAGTTTTATGTGCTGTACAAAGTTTAGAACATGTTTAAAAGTACAAAAAGAAATATAAAAATAAAAACTGTCTATAATCATGACACTTGTAGATGTTTACTGGTAACATTTTGGTGTATCCCTTTCTAAACTTTTTAAAAAAATATTTTTGTATGTTTTTATTGATTTCAGAGAGAGGAAGGGAGAGGGAAAGATAGAAACATCAATTATGAGAGAGAATCATCTATCAGCTACCTCCTGCTGATAGATGGGGACTGTGTCTGCAACCTTGGCATGTGCCCTGACCCGGAACGAACTGTGACCTCCTGGCTCATGGGTTCATGCTCAATCACTGAACCACACCAGCCAAACTAGACTTTTTTCTTAATTCTACCTTTTTTCACCTAATAATTGACTGGTAAAATTTTTGAGACATTAACTATTTCAAATGTCATTTGTAAATGTCTACAGAGTATATTTCATTGTAGGTTTGAACCATAACTTATTAATGTCTTTCTATGTAATATTTTGGTTATTTGTAATTATTGAGAAACTAGGGGCCTGGTGCACAAAAATTTGTGCACTCGGGAGGTCCCTCAGCCCGACCTGTGCCATCTCTCAGTCTGGGACCCCTCTAGGGATGTCAACCTGCTGGCGTGCCTGGTCAGCCTGGGTGAGGGTCTGATGGCTGTTTGCAGGCTGGCCAAGCCCCCCAGTGTGAACCCTCTCCCCATTGGGGTGTGGCCAGCCTTGGTGACGGGCTGAGGGCCATTTTCAGGGGCTGCCCACAGCCCCTTCAGGTTTTGGGTCCCTACTGGGGTGCCTGGGCAGCCTGGGTGAGGAGCTGAGGGGCGTTTTTAAGCTGCCCACAGTCCTTTCGGTTTTGGGTCCCTACAGGGGTACCTGGGCAGCCTGGGTGAGGGGCTGATGGCTGTTTGCAGTCTGGCCAAGCGCCCCCCCCCAGTGGTGTCCCTCACCCCATTGGCATGTGGCCAGCCTGGGTGACGGACTGAGGGCTGTTTTCAGTCTTTCAGACTGTACACAGCCCCCATTGACCCAATGTCCCAGCAAGGCTGGCTGGAAGCAGGTTTCTGGAGTTTATTTATCTTCTATAATTGATACATTGTTCCTTTAAGCCGAGGCCTAAGCAGGCAATGAAGCCTCCTGTCTGATTCAGCTCTGTGGCTTCTATAATTGAAAGAATGTTGCCTTAGTAGTCGAGCTGAGCTGTTTGCTTCAGCTCTGAGGCTTCTATAATTGAAACAATGTTGCAAATATGTTGCCTGGAGCACGGAGAGGCCCAACCGGCCAGTAGACAGTTTACTCCTGCTGCAATGGAAGCTGCCTGTTAACTCAGCTCCATGACTGCCGGCCTCCATCTTGGCTGGGTTAATTTGCATACAGCCACTCTGATTGGATAGTGAGCGTGGCTTAGGCATCCCATAGAAATGGTCAATTTCAATATTACTCTTTTATTAGATTAGATAATGCTACAATGGAGCTCATTGAAGATAAACATTTACAAAATCATATTTTAAATAATTTTATATGTAGATGACTTATAAACTGTCTGATTTTATGCATTCCTGAGTACAATGTCAAGGTAATAGCATTCCTGATTTATAGATGAGAGTCTGATCCAAGGGCATTTATCAAACTAGCACAGGAAGTGGGTTTAGAATTGGGAGTTCTGGTTATTAGGGCTCTTTGGTGGGGCTCTTCCCTACCAAAAACTTCCCAGATAATCTACGGGGAGTGTCAGATGCCACTTTATTCATCATTTAACTAACTTAGCAATATTTGAGATAAGATTGATTTTTTAAATGCTTTGGTTATCAAGAAAGAATGATTCTTTTT
>PVJC01030262.1:9611-21415 GCA_004026665.1 Murina feae | reverse complement strand
GGGGCCAGGGCCGACAGTTGATGAATGTGTCCTGGAAAGGTTAATTAAAAATGGTCCCGCAGCCAACAAACACAGGGCTTTAATACGAATAACTCAATGAAGGAATGTTGAATATGTCATATTCATAGGCACAGGCTTTTCTCTGTCTAACGTTCCTATTTAATCAAAGCCTTCGCGATCAAGTGCCTCTCGGCACTTGTAGAGTTTTTATCATTTGGAAGGATATTTGAAACGAAAGCACTGTGGTCTTATATACTAGGCTACACCGAAGCTGCATCACTGACCCCTCCTTTTTTTTTTCCCCCACTCACAGCGATTGAACAGGAGAAGCAAGCAGGCGAATCTTAATGAGGCACGCGCCGCCAATATGCACTGTACATTCCACAAGCATTGCCTTCTTATTTTACTTCTTTTAGCTGTTTAACTTTGTAAGATGCAAAGAGGTTGGATCAGTTTAAGTGACTGTGCTGCCCCTTTTCACATCAGAACTACTGACAACGAAGGCCGCACCTGCCGCTCCCATCTGCCTGGCTGGCTGGCGGGGAAGGGGGACAACTTGCATGTTGGTGAAGGAACGACCTGGGTGGGACGAGGGTGAAATCTAGAGTTAAAACCAAGCTGGTCCAAGGGGTCCTGCGGGCTGTAAGATGCAGTTTAATCAGAGTGCCATTTTTTTTTGTTCAAATGATTTTAATTATTGGAATGCACAATTTTTTTAATATGCAAATAAAAAGTTTTAAAACCTGGCCGGTGTGACTTGTTTGGTGTCTGGAAGGAGCGGCTGATTCACTGCGGAACCCTTTGGGAAAGGGTCTCGGTGTGGCGGGATTAATGAGAAACATCTGGGAAAAAGGTTTCACCCAGGTGTGTGCGATACCTCGGCTCTGCTGGGGAACCGGGAGGTCACTTTCTTAGAGCTGAGCTCGAGTAGCATGAATTGTATAAAAATAGATAAAGGTACATTTGCAGTTCTTTATATAATAGAGTGTGACAAGCCAACGCTGAATTGTACCTGATTTTTTTTTTTAAAGTGATAATTCACAGCACAATGTCTTCGGTGTCAAATTGAACTTGGCTAGTGAGTGAATGACCAACACTGACAACGGGATTCACGCATTCCGGTCCGATAGGGAAAAGACATTTTAACAGCTGTTTCATCAAAGAATTCCACACGTTTTCCCTCATCTAATGGGTCTCATTTGTCCAATATTTACTATCACTTTTAGAAAACAAGTGCACTTACAATGAATAGGATTTTAAAGTTTACACTTAATAAAGCTGTTGGATGAAGCCACGGTTGAAATTGGTGCCACGCTGAAGTCCAGTAGGACTGAATCGGCTCATCTGCAGGGCTTGCCTTTCTTGAGTCCAGAACTTCTCAATCCCTTTGAAGTGCCTATTTGAACTGGTGGCTTTGGGGGGGAGAGCCAAGCCCTGTATGTGGGCATTTAGTGTACAGAAGGGGAACTAGAGGATCGGTATTCAGTGAGACCATTTAAGGAGGGTCGTTTACCCAATATCTCTGCAAAGCTAAGGTTCCCAGTGCAAGTGTCTGAGTTCAACTCGCCCCTCCCCCCAAAAAAACACACAACACAACCCTGACTTATGAAAACCTTATTGAAGGAGAGGTGGGGGCAAATTGTTGATCATTATTAAACAGGTCCATTTCCTTTCCTTTGCTCAACACTTATTTTGAGAAATGCACAGGAAACCATTTACCCGCGGTTGAGATAATCAACCGCAGCAGCAGCTAGAAGCTTTTATCTGCATTGCAAGGGAGGGGACAAGTACCCAAGGCTACAAACCTGACGGCCCACAGCTGCGCAGTGAGCACAGCGAGCACGGCGTCTGGAGCGGGCCCTGGAGCCCTGTGTGTTTTCCTGCTGCAAGGAAGGGCGTGGGCCGATGGAGCGGCCCCAGGCACAAAGAGACACCAGGCCAGCCTTGCGCTGTGCGCATTTTTCAAACAATGCCAAGATGAGGGAGGGTTTGAGATGAACACAACTCCAGGCTCCCACGTTTAAAACGAAAACGTGAGCTTTAAGGGGGAAAGGGTGACCCTGAAGTGCAGGGATGGATGGAAGAGGAGTCCATTCTCTCCTGGGAGGTCAAAGCTAAAATGTAGGGAGAAAAAGAAAGAAAGAAAAAAGTGAAATGAACAATCTGGTCATGATTGCATTTTGGCTGCTTAGTACGCGTGGGATGGGCCAATTCAGAAGCTTCTGCACATACCGCCCTGAACTGCGTGTGGGGATGGGGGTGGGAAAGGCTACTTTTTTTTTTAATTTGATGGGGGAAGTGAATTCTTCTTTTCTTCCCAGGAGAGAATCTTCCCAGAAGGGCCGGGGTATTTCTGAGCCAGTCTGGGCTTTTACACTGCTATTTAGGAGACAGTGTTTGAAAAGGCCGGCTCTCTCCCTGATACCAGGGGGCCTGAGGTTCACCATTTGAATGGGGGGATCGACTCAAACGAAGGAGTCCCTGCACCCCCACATCTTTGAGTCCCTCCGCACCCCTAGGAGGAAAGGAGCCAAGGGAGGTGAAGTAACAGCCGAAGGCCCCACGGTCCTGTCTGAGGCTTCTGCAAATTTTGAACCGACAGACCTAATAAAGCAAAATAGAGGAAGCAAGGGACCCAGCAAACTTGTAGGGCAGACTCACTCTTTCCTAAATCCACAGATTCCTCAACCATCGCAGCCACATTTGCAGCCCCCAAAGGATGGAATTTTAAAGCTACATGATTCTTCCAGAACAACACAGCTCTTGGGCTAGGTGTGCAAGGACGGGGTGTATGCGGTGGGGGGTGCCTGTGGAGGGGAGAGGAGGTCTGCACAGTCCTAATGAACGCCGAGCCTCTCCCCTGCCCAGGGCCTCTTCCAGTGCCGGCCTCTTCCCACACCCTGGGACTTAGATACTGTCTTTAAATGCACCTGGGAGATCAGTGGATTTCCCTAAAGAAGCATCTCCACAAGACACAAAAAAGAACTTTCAATTCTTTCTCAGTGTATGGGGCCAGTTGTCTGCTTACCAGAAAGACATCGAGTTTTGAAACCAACATCACGGCTCGCCAAATAAAGAACTCTTCCGCCTTTCTTAGCTCAAGAATGTGAATTGAAAACACACCACTTTATACCGTTGAAAGCACTTAGAACTTGATTTACCCGAGTAACACCTTCCGGGGCCTAGCAAGAGAATAGGAAAAATACCCTCCCCCACCCCCCATTTCTCACTTTTAAGAGAGACCGACACTGCGATCTAGGAGAATTAAACACCAATTTGGAGTTCAACTGTATTTTATTTGCATGTAACGAGAAGAGGCTAAATTACAAATTTAAGACACAGATGTGCAGGGAAGTGAGCGAAGGAGAAAATACGTTTTGGAGACATCTAGTTACCTGGCTGGTTTTTACCTCTTATCTCTGTAGTCACATTGCTAGTGCCATGTCTACTCAGCTTCTGAGACTTGTGGGCAGGGGCTGTGCGCTCTGCGTTCATATTCGTATATTCTCTGATGTCCAGTAGTGTCTCAGTAATGAATGCATATTAGGGCTCCCACATACACTTTCCCCCCTTCATTGTTGGAGATGCTACTTAATATGGTGTTTTGGGGTACCATCGAATACGCGAGTGTTGTGTGAGATAGCACAATTTTAAATATGTTTTTACAACCATTTAAAGAGCTTTGAATGCTAATTTGCCACTGTCCCCGTTTGTGCTGGTTTTGAGGCGATGCTTATAGTCAGCTACATGTTATTGAGCTCGTGCACTAGGTCATTAGGTGACCCGCACCAATATGTATTAACTGTGCAATGCCTGGCCTGTGTTTTATTCACCATAGGGATACAGTCGTAAATAAGAAGACAGCCTCAGCCCTCACATGTCTTTCCTGGTTAAAGGTGCTTTTTTTCACCTGAATCTGAGTGGAAATGCTAAGATGTTAATCTTTTCCAGTTTCAGGGTGAATCCTGGACCTAAGGGCTGTGGACTTCTCCCGAAATGTATCTAGAACTATCACCTTCCGATTTCTCGCAAAGGTCAGTGGAGAGTGAAATTTGATGGAAACCAACTGACTCTTGGCACTACAATCAGATATGTTATCAGCATGGGAAGGTCGGTGGAATAGCTCTTGCCTGTTCTCTTTTGATAACCCGCTAGGAGGCATGCCCATGATGTAGGACATGATTTTAAAATCGATGTTCTTCTAGGATTTGATGAGGTAGAAGCTGAATTTTCAGAGAAATACTTCATCTTGCTGAACCCTTAGCCTCTCCCTCTGTCAGCATTCTTTGTCCTATTTGCTTGTTGAAATCCCTCAGCAGACGAAGCGCAATGATAACCACATGAGGCTAGCCATAAGTGTAGCACCTCGCCGGCTGGCAGCTGTGTCACATCTGAGTAGCAGGATCCCACAGCCTTGAGCTTCTACAGGGCGGGACGATCTATTCAGAGCATCGGGAGCTATTCCTGTGTCATTATTGTCAAACCACAGGAAATTAGGCCTTTCCTCATCACCACACTGGGCTCTGCCGGTGGCGGATACCCTCTGGCCTCCTCAGTCTTTGAGATAGTGTTGCCCCAATCTCGAAACAAAACTATTGCCTAAGATGAAATATATCTACAGTACAGCATCCTATCTGCATATCGAGTGCCATCCAGTTAGCTCAACCTGAAGTCATGGCTTGCATGAAGGGTGCAAAGACTCATTTTTTTATTCACTCAACAAACTATTGGGCACCTCGGGGGTGCCCAGCTCTCTCCTGGTTGCCAGGAAGAGGGACATGAGTCAGCCTGGGCCCGTGGGAGAGGCAGACCCGTCTGAACGACTTAGACATAGACGGCATGAGCCAATGAGCCACAGATCTCTGCTCGTTTACCCAGCAGCTCTTCACTGACTTCTGTTTTCACCGGCTCGTGCATTGTGGTGAGAGAGAGACTGGAAGCAGATGTGAAGGGCCCCTCCGCCTGACTCGGGGGTTTGAAAGTCACCTTCCGGCACTCGGGAGCTATCAGAGTGCCGTCGCTTAGCCCAGGGGAGACAGCCTGGAGACTTCTTGTTCAGAATGCAGCTGCATGGAGCAAAGGGAGAAGTAGAAGCTGTCCATACTTGTCATTGAAACAGCAACGATCAGGGCTACACTCACCCAGGACGAGATGGCAATAAATCATGCGTTGACCGGGGTTGCCTAGGCTACATTTCAGTAAGACAGGCTGTGGCACCTCCATAGCGGAAACACTTTTCCTGCTCAGCTGCTGCCAGTTATAATGGTGTGGACAGAGAGTTAGCATTTGAAATGCTTAAAATGATCATTTTGGTGGGATCTCTGAGATTTACGGTACCTTGCACCATGGTTCGCACATTAGAAGCTGATGGGCTATCATGTATAGTTAGTTCCCTGAGGCGGCTGCAACCAATAACCTTTGTGTCCTAAAACAACAGAATGGCCCTCACTGGTCTGGCTCAGTGGATAGAGCGGATTGAAGGGTCCCATTCCAGGTTCAATTCCAGTCAAGGGCACATGCCTGGGTTGCGGGCTTGATCCCCAGTAGGGAGCCTGCAGGAGGCAGCCGATCTATGATTCTCTCTTGTCATTGATGTTTCTATCTCTTTCCCTCCCCTCTCCTCTCTAATATCAATATTAAAAAAAACAAACAAACCCAGAATTCATTCTCTCACATTTCCAGAGGTCAGACATCCAGCATCAAGGGACCGGTGATGACCAGACGGAAAAGGGCTGGGGAGGTAGAAGAGGATAAGGGGCGGGGGGAATGGTGATGGATGGAGACTTGACTTGGGGTGGTGAACACACAAAACGATGTACAGGAGATGGATTATAGAATTGTACACCTGAAACCTATGTAATTTTATTAACCAATGTCACTCCAATAAATCCAATAAACATTTTTTCTTCTTTTTTGCCCTTTCATTTTTTTCTTTATCAAGGTATTACATATGTGTCCTTATCCCGCCATTGCCCCCCCCCTCCCGTTCATGCACTCACCCCCACCCCCCTGGTGTCTGTGTCCATTGGTTAGGCTTATATGCATGCATACTAGTCCTTCGGTTGATCTCTCCCTCATACCCCCACCCTCCCCTACCTTCCCTCTGAGGTTTGAGCATCTGATCGATGCTTCTCTGTCTCTGGATCTGTTTTTGTTCATCAGTTTACATTGATCATTATAGTCCACAAATGAGTGAGATCATGTGATATTTATCTTTCTCTGATTGGCTTATTTCGCTTAGCATAATGCTTTCCAGTTCCATCCATGCTGCCGCAAATGGTAGGAGTTCCTTCCTTTTTACAGCAGCGTAGTATTCCATTGTGTAGATGTACCACAGTTTTCTAATCCACTCATCTGCTGATGGGCACTTAGGCTGTTTCCAAATCCTAGCTATGGTGAATTGTGCTGCTATTAAAGATAAAAAGTAAGCCTCCCCTCCCCGCCCCCCCAAACAAGTGTTGGCAGGCCCCATTCCCTCTGAAGACACTAGAGTAGGACGCTTCCTGCCTGTCCCAGCTTCTGGTGGCTTCAGGAGTTCCTTGGCTCGTGGCTGTGTCGCTCCAATGTCCACCTTTGTCTTCACGAGGCCATCCCTGCCTCTCTGTCCTCTATCTCTTTGAAGGACACTGGTCACTGGACTTAGGGTTCCCTGGGCAATCCAGGCTGATCTCATTTCATGATCCGTAAGTACATTTGTAGAAACTCCTTTTCCGGATAAGTTAACATTCCCAGGTCCCAGGGCCTTGACATGGACAGAGCTTTCTCGGGCCGCCGTTCAACCTACTAGGAATGGTGCCTAGTAGGCCTTCAGGTGGAGGGATTGCACCGTGATGGTGGAGGTGGTGAGCTGGTCAGCAGTATGCCAGCAGGGTTTGTGGAGGAGAGAGCGTTTGCAGGTTTTCGTTCTTTATACTAATCAGAAAGTTACTCCGTGAAATAAAGATTAATAGGGAACCGTGAGTGAGTGGAGATAAAGGGGCATGGAATGGAAGGAACAGCAATGGCTTGGGATCGGTTATGTTTCCTGGTGCTGTGATTACAGAGACGAGTAGCAGGGGCAGACAATTGTGCTGGGATAGTAATTTGAAAGGTCCTCATGGCGAAGGAAAAATACCATCTGAGGATAAGTATATATACTCTTATAAGTAGTTGGAGAGGCCTGTCCTGAAAATTAAAAAGTAACTAAAGTAAAAAAAAAAGAAAGAACATAGACCAGGTTATTTGGAGAAAGGATTATAATATACAACCTTGAACTTGGCATTTCAAAAATTATTGATAACTGGATAGGAAAATGAGAGCACCGTGAGTTCATACGGCCGAACGTCCATTCTCAAGGCCACACACACGGGCCCAAGGTGTCCCCCTAAGATTCCAGTGTCTTTCTCTGTGGAAGCCCCGTGCTCTCGCAGAGATGCGTGCACACACACGTGCACCAAGAACAAGCACTGTGGCAACTAATGGCGTTTTGTTTGTCTGTTTTTTAATCCTCAACCTGAGAATATTTTTCCATTGATGTTTTACAGAGAGTGGGAGGAAGAGGGAGAGACAGAGAGAGGGTAACATCGATGTGAGAGAGGCACATTGATTGGTTGCCTCCCCTCCGTGCCCTGACTGGGGCTGGGGATCGAGCCTGCACCAGAGGTACATGCCCTTGACCGGAATCGAAGCCACGACCCTTCAGTCTGAGGGCTGATGCTCTATCCACTGAGCAACACTGGCTAGGGCGTGGCAACGAATGGTTTTGAACCTTCATCCAATCAGGGCTGCTTTTATTGAAATGGGCCTGTATTTTCCCAGCAGGAGGGATGAAGACCCAAACGGACCGCTAGTTCGGTGTTCCCAGGTGAGTTCAATGGAATCTACCTTAGGCATCAAGAACCAGCTACCCAAGGAAGGCCGCTCCATACTTTTGACCAGATTCCTTTGCAGCAGCTGGAATTTATTTCTCTCTCCTCCTCTCCCAGAAGTTGAGGCCTCTGTGTGTTGACATCTGTGTATGCTCAGAATTTCTCAGGCATTTGGCTTGACACAGATCAGTCGTGATGGACTCCTCAGGCCACTCTGGACCACAGGGGATTCTGATGAGGACCTTGTTGGGGGTGCGGGGATATTTAGGGTGTTAGGTCACAGGATCAGGTGAACAGACTTGAGGGGCCTTGGCTCAACAAAGGAGAGAAGGCGGAGGGAGGAGGCTGCGGGCCGGGCCAGACCGCTGACTGCTGTTCTAGCCTTTACCCCCCAACCCCAGAGCCACCTCGCCGGGCCACACCCTGGAGCGCAGTTTTGAAACCACGGGCGTGTCCCCTTACCGGTTCAGGAAATCAATGTAGTGGATTCTTGCCAGAATGACAAACAGAAATGTAAAAGAAAAGCCGACAAGCTAAGACAAATCCCTAAAGGGAAACGGAAGGGGAACGAGCCGACTCACCTGCACGGGAAGGGTAAGGGTTGTTTCATCAGATCCTGGTTATTTATGGCTGTGTGTGTGTGTGTGTGTGTGTGTTTTTACTGGCCTGTGGTATAAACTGTTTTTCTCAGTGTGAGTCACAGTCACGTTTATCAAGACGCCCACCTCCACCTCTTGCCTCCTCCTGACCTCGTTTCCTTTCTTTTCTCAGGCTGGTTTCCCCTCCTGACTAACCCCTTCACGTTGGCCCTAACCCTCCTCCCCTCATGCCCTGCGAGGTCGTCTTGCACACCCCAGGTCCGAGTCCACTTCGAGCCCGTCTTCCCATCTCTTCACCCAGGCTCCCCAGTGCCAGCAGACGGAATGGCACGCTGCCAAGCTGTCAGCACCAAAACGTGTCACCTCTTCCCAGTCAGCTGCTCCCCAGTATCTGTACAACCTCGCACACACTCCATAACTTCTCTGTGCTGGACGTTTCTCATCTGAAAACTGGGGGAGGGCGTGGTGCCAACATGTGGTTTTATTGTGAAGGATGGAGGGGTATGTGCACCTGGAACATTCTAGGTGCCTGATCGGTGGTCGCTTTTATAAGAAGGATATTCTCTTACATAAGCTCAGTACAAGTTCAAATTCAGGCAATTTAACATGGACATAACGGTACCATTTATCTAATATAACGTCCATATTGAAATGTTGCCAGTTCCATTAATGGGATCCACTTCAGGGTCACACATTGCATTTAGTTGTTTTGTCGCTTTTTTTGTTCTGTTGGGTAATCCTCACCTGAGGATATTTTTCCATTGATTTTTAGAGAGAGTGGAAGGGAGAGGGAGAGACAGAAAGGAACGTGAGAGACACATCAACTGGTTGCCTCCTGCAAGCACCCTGATCAGTGCTGGAGAACCTGCAACCTAGGTATGTGCCCTTGACCGGAATTGAACCTAGGACCTTTCAGTCTGCTATGGGCCAACGCTCTGACCACCTGGCTGGGCTTGTCCTATTTAATCTGAAGCAGTTTTCACTGTTCTTTGACTTTCAAGATGTTTCACATTTTTGAACAGGACAGACGAGCTGCTTTGCAGAATTTCTCTCAATTTGGGTTTGCCTGATGGCTTTCCATGACTAGAATCAGCTCAAGGGGTGCTGTATCCTCCTCGTAGGTAGCCTCACGCAGGAGGAGGACCATCGGGTCAGTTTGTCCCCTTCATAGATGATGACTTTGATCTCTTTGTGCCCTGGCTGCCCCAGGTGTGCCTGCTTTAAAACTAGTGCTTTGCCCTTTGCAATTGTAATCTGTATGGAGATAGTTTGAGATTCAAGTCACTTGTTCCTCATCACACTTGAGCCAAGTGCTTCTGGCACTTGCTGATGATTCTTATCAGAATCGATTATTTCCCTGATGTCAGCAACAAGGTGCGCTTCTAACTCTATCATTGCTTCTATTGAAGAGACTGTCTTGACTCCATTATATGCTCTTGCCTCCTTTGTCAAATATTGAGCATAATGGCTTGGGTCGATTTCTGGGTTCTCTGTTCTATTCCATTGGTCCATCTGTCTGTTCTTGTGCCAGTACCAAGCAGTTTTGAGAACCGTGGCTTGGTAATATAGTTTGATATCTGGTATGGTGATCCCTCCAATGTTGTTCTTCTTTCTCAGGATTGCTGTGGCTATTCGAGATGAATTTTTGGAGAGTGTGTTCTAGATCTTTGAAATATGCCGTTGGTATTTTAATGGGGAGTGCATTGTCATTCCTTCTAATGTAATATATTTTTGTGTGTTCCTTCTTGCACGCATAAACCAATGAATGCAACTTCAGAATCTATATGCTCACAGAACTAAAAGTGAAAGTGTCTTGTCCTAGTTGGTTTGGGTCAGTGGATAGAGTATCAGCCTGCAGACTGAAGGGTCCCAGTTTCCATTCTGATCAAGGGCAGGCTCGATCCTCAGGGGATGTGCAGGAGGCAGCTGATCAATGATTCTCATGATTGATGTTTCTCTCTCCCTCTCCCTTTCCCTTCCTCTCTGAAATCAATGAAGAAATATATATATATATATATATATATATATATATATATATATATTTTTTTTTTTTTTTTTAAATGTGGCTGACAGAGGCCTGTGCTATCATTTCCTCAAGAGTCAGCTGAGGGCTTGTTTGCAGCAACCACCATTGTCACATGTCATGACTGATTTTCAAGAAGAACCCAGATGCGTGCGTGAAAATCCCAGTTATATTCATTTCAGGCTTGAACTTTAACATTCATTCTGACCAACTGTAGATGTTACCACCTGGCAGAGAGACTGCGAGTTGTAATTGCTGCGTGGCCACCGCAAAGACTCGAAGTGTGGCGGGATGGTGGAAGCAGAGCCTTCCCAGGCACCTGCTGAACAAAGGGTGTTTGCATTGCAAAGGGCAACCGGCCAGACCTGGGCTCCCAGGCGAGGCCTTGAGCGCCTGCTTCTGTAACTAAACCGGCAGAAGGCTGCTGCTCTCTCTCAGAGAATCAAGAGGTGGCTTTGGACCCAGGCTGGTTTGGGTCAGTGGATAGAGTGCCAGCCTGCAGACTGAAAGGTCCCAGGTTCGATTCTGGCCAGGGCACATGACCAGCTTGTGAGCTCCATCTCCAGTAGGGACTGTGCAGGAGGCAGCCGATCCATGATTCTCTCTCATCATAGATGTTTCTCTCTCTCTCTCTCCCTTCCTCTCTGAAATCAATAAAAATACATTAAAAAAAAAAAAAGAGGTGGCTTTGGAACTGGGACTTTGTCAGGTGCCTGCGTGTCAGCGACTTAAACAAACATCACCTGCTCTATTGGTCAAACACACCTTCCCAGAGGAGCAGAAGGGAGAGCGTCCAGGATGGCTGGCTCGCGTCCATCTTCTACGTGGAAGAAGTGTGTTCAGCCAAATGCTGCTGTTTGCTTCCAGCCACGGTGCGCTTGCCCTGGGAAGCCTGGGGCGGGTGCTAACACAGCTGCATACCTGAGCGCTGACTCACCCAGTCGTTTTAAACACGCCCTGGCTCCCTGTGGGTGTGGAAGCCGGGAGAAAGTCTGATTTTAATGGGGTCTGTCCTCAGAAGATGCAGTCTCCAGTGTGTAATTACAGAGTATAAACATTTGCTCCTGTTTTGTTGTGGGGGTGGGGGTGGGGGTGGTGGGGGGGAGGTAGCAAGTTGACCTATATTTTTGTTGTGGTTAATCCTCACCCAAGGATATTTTTCCCATTGATTTTTTTTAACATCCTTCTTTTGTTAAAAAATTATTTTATTATTGAGATTATTACAGATGTCCCCCATCCCCCCCCCGTTGCCCCCCTCCACCCCTCTCCCACCCCATCCCAGGCCTTCACCAGTCTATTGTCTGTGTCCATGGGCTATGACTAACTTGTACTTTA
>PVJC01030261.1:0-21327 GCA_004026665.1 Murina feae | reverse complement strand
TTCTTCTTCTTGACCTCAAAGTTGTTTAAACTCTCATTAGGCTCTTTCCCATCAGAAATTCTCAGGTCATCATCATTCTAGTATTTCCTTGGTCCTCAGATTAATCTCATGTTTGTTTTCCCATTGATCTGAGGTTGCCTCAGTCATGCCTTTTAATCAGCTCTGGGCACAGCTTATGTCATTTAAGTTGGTAGCATTTTACTTCATTGATAACATGGCAGGCATTTATAACATTCAAGAAGTCACTGTACAATGTGATTATTGTTGTTGACATCACTGTCCTTTTTTTTTTTCTATGAAAATGTTAGGTCTTAGGGATAAAAGATTTCAGCTGCGTGTGGTAAAAAGTACACTGAACTGGGAGTCAGAAAACATTTATTCTCATCCTATTTCTGCAACTAATATAAGACTGTGGTCAAATGACTTAAATTTTCTCTGAAGTTGTAATGTCAAAATGGTCAGAAAGGGCTTTCTATAAAACAGCTTTGAGCCCCAGACTGAAATGTCATCATTAAAGACATGTTGAGAGTGAGGACAGAAAGATAGAAACTTCTTCAGATTTTACGACTTGCCTTAAGAAGCAACTTTTCCTTTTGTGGGGGCTGTGGTAGATGATAAAAGCAGATGATTGATTTCTGAAGTTGAGCCCTAGCCAGTTTGGTTCAGTGGATAGAGCATCAGCCAGTGGACCAAAGGGTACTGGGTTTGATTCCAGTCAAGGGCATGTACCGTGGTTGTAGGCTCTTCCCTAGTCCAGGCCCTGGTCAGGGCTTGGGTAGGAGGCAACCAGTTGATATGTTTCTCTCACATCGATATGTCTGTCTTTCCCTCTCTCTTTCACTCTCTACAAATCAATGGAAAAATATCCTTAGGTGAGGATTAACAACAACAGCAACAACAAAAAATCTGAAGATGATTGAGGTCATGAAAGAACTTCCTTGTAGGAATCTCAAATCTGTGTGTGGGTGTGTGAGTGAGTGTGTGTATGTGTGTGAGTATGTGTGTACATTGGCAACGGGGGGAAATTGGTATCAGGATGTAGCTGTTAAGAAAATACATTCAGTGTGTTTTTTCATGTTAGTCTTTTGAAGATACAGATAACACAAAACAATCAAAACAGAACAACTACCATAATCATACAAAAGACAACTAGTAGTATTTAGAAAAAAAACTTTCAATGCCTCTTTAACTTAGTACCCACACAATACTTTTCTATATCTATAGCAAGAATCTTGAGTAATGAGAACCAATATTGGAAACAAAGACTCTGTGTATCTGTAAGAAATCCATTAGTATTGATCAGCTAATATCAACTGAGCACTTACTATGTGCCAGGCCATTTGCTGGGTGTTGAGGATATACCTTTGAAAAAGGAATCTTGAAGCTCTCTAAAATTTGCTTTTGGCTCTAAAATTCTATGAACACGAAGACCTCTCTTTAGAATTGCACTTCTGGATTGAGTTTTCTCAGATGTTAAATGAAATACAAATAGGCCACTACCTGAAGGCCTCCTCCAGAAAATCTCAGTTGGGCTATTTCCCTGGTGGAGGAGGGGAGACGACAAAGTTGGCTTTGGAGGGTGTATTGGAAGTGTTAGTAATGGAAAAGTAAATGTACTCAAGAATCCCGGCCTTGGGAGGCTTTTGTGAGGTGGTTACTGACTGCTTGTGGAAAAAAAATCAAGGCCTCTCTAAGTTCTACATCACACACGAAAAACAGAGACATTGCTTTATTATTAGCAGGAGCAGTTCTCACCACCTTTTACTGTAATTCAAAAGTTATTATGATAAATAGGACTTTTTTGTTGTCTTTTTCTTTAAAAATATATTTTTATTGATTTAAGAGAGGAAGGGAGAGAGAAAGAGACATCAGTGATGAGAGAGAATCATTGATTGGCTGCCCAGGAATGTGCCCTGACTGAAATCGAACTGTGACCTCCTGGTTCCTAGGTCAGCTCTCAACCACTGAGCCATGCCAGCCAGGCTCTTTTCCTTTTTCATTGCTTCTTTTGAAGCAACTTCTAACTTAAAAAAAAAAAAAAAAATTCTTACTGATTTTTTAGAGAGAGGGAGAGAAACGTCAATTGGCTGCCTCCTGCACTCCCCCTACTGGGGATTGAGCCAGAAAACCTAGCATATATCCTGACCAGTGATCTCTCCATGCACAGGATGATGCTCAACCAAATGAGCCACACTGTCCAGGGACAACTTCCAACTTTGAATACAACCTTCTGTCTTGTCACACAAACATAGTTTGTGGTTGAAAGACAAAATGTGCTGGCTACCAAAACAAAAATCTCACCAATGAGATCCAGTTAAAACGACTTCGTCTATTTGCATAGACATTGACCAAGAAGCTTCCAGGGGTAGGAGGGCTCCATAAAGGACCCGTGACAATAATATACCTTGGGTTTAAAATAATCAACTATGGCATGCTGTATCTTGTTGCTTAGAAATAGCTCACACCAGCTGTTTCTTGCCACTCCCATCAGCCTTAAATGAGTAAATACGAGACAAACGGCTGGCTGTTTAGTCATCTTGTTGGCATCTAGATTCTACATTGGTCGCTTTCAGTTAGAAAAATATTTGGTGTATCCTGGTTCAACCTGCCGCACTCATATTTACAGTCCGAAAACACAGTCCTCTTTCTTAAAATATCCTGAAATGTGGAGTGCAAAAAGGCCAGAAATACCACGGGCCAAGGGTTAACACAGACTCCAGCTTTTGTTCACTGTGCACTCAGTTTTCTTCCTTGGCACTTCTTAACCCTCTCCCAAAGCCATGGCCTTAACAACACCTACCTGCCAGCAAATCATGACCTACGTGTGTGTTTCATGTCACAGACACAGGAGAAGGGGGGGGGGGAGGGAGGGAGGGAGGAGGAGGGCGCAGCGCTTTGCTTAATGATGATGAGAAGACTCCAGCCTCTTCTCCACTGGCCTCAGCTTTGAAGTTGGCAGCCTGTCCAGAACAGAGTGGATGGCATTTGCAGCCTCTCTCGACAGTTGCAGCCTCTGATAAAGTAAATAAACCTCATAATGGCACTTTTTTTTCCTCCTTATCTCCTGCCAGTGAGGTCTATTTTGTGTGGCTCACATTTGTGGCCGCAGGAGGCTAAGGAAAACCCCGATGTCTGGCTGGAGAAACGGATGGTTGTTTACATTAGAGTAGAAGACAGGATAGGATCATTAAAATAAACTCCCAGACTTCCTGTCACTTCCTCTCTTTATCTAGTGTGGCTAAGATGGCTCCACACAAAGGAGGCTTCGGGCTGGCTGCTCTGTCTGGTTCTGTCATTGGGATCAATTCTTCCCTCTAAAACAAATAGAGTGCAGCGTGCAGTGAGCCCACCTCTTCTAGTTTTAAGCTTCTTTGGTGGACTCCGTGAATTCACATGCTCCAGGAGGAATTAACTGCTTGTTACTGAGGCTACTACAATTATTTAGGGACTTAGGTCTTCTCTGCAACTGGAAGAATTTTTGGGAAAAAAAAAAGTATGAATTCCAATGTTACTTTAAACCTCATGAATCCCAAGTATCTTATGACACAGGGTAGAATAGTTATAATGACAAAATCAAATGCTATTTTTTTCTAGCAGGGAAATGATATACACCCCCTCCCTTCTACTCCAACCTGTGAGCCATTCTTAGGCTTTTTGCAAGTTGCATTGTGTTTCCATTAGTATGCTTATGTGTGTGTGCATGTATGTGTACGTGCTGTGTCTCCCCACTCTATCTGCATGTCTCTCATTAGCGTCCTTCCCATATGTGTGTGTATATACACACACACACACACACACACACACACATATGTGTATAATCAGTGCTATTCCTAGCCTAATCCCACCCAATATGATTCCCCTGTGACTGGAATGACAGCCAGAACCCATAGTATACAGGTAGAATAACCTCTCTCTTCTAGATGTGTTCTGCCCTTCCTATTTACCTTCCTGGATAGCAACAGCTCACCTACAGAGGCTAACATCTCCCTACTCACCAGAAGAGTGTACTTTCGACTGCTAGCTACATTCGTTGTTGGCTTTCATGGTTTTCCATGCTGCCTTAATCTAGCATCTTTCTCCTTCTCAACAGCCCTTTTTTCTGAGAGTCTAGTTTGCTCTTATCTGACCTTGGGAGGTTCAAACCATAATTGTTAGAGGAATGTGGAAAAGCCAGTGATCAGGGAGGAGGAGGAGGTGTTAGGGAGCCCTGAAACTTGAGTCAAACCATGAAGTATGAGTGGGATTTATTGTATTCTTCCAAATTCCCAAGTTTTTTCAAAATGATCAGCCCTGTAGAAGGTCTAAGCTAAAGGAAACTATGTGGTCCTATAGAACTCATCCTCCGTGTCAGATGGCAAGATTGAAAAAAGTATCTAGTTTAGAATAAATCTGTGAAAGAGGAGACAGTCTCCCCATGCTGGAAGTGGTGAGCTTTGGAACATGTCATTGAGCAGAGCGGCCACATGGCACAACCAAGGTGCCATTGTCATCTGCTCAGGTAAGTGGAGCTGGCTGGAGTTGGGCCAGGCCGACTTGCAAGACCACACACTGAGGTCCTCCTCCAGGGGCACCTGGTGTCTCTCAAGTTTCTGACAAGGAAGTTGGCCTGTGTATCAGAGAATCCCTTCCTGCCCTGGACAATGAACAGACATAAAACTGTGACATTTGTAGGCTGATCTGTTTGGCTTCAGTTGTCCTATATCCTTGTTTTGTCACCTTTCTTGACTCCAAAGCTTCCCTCTGTCCCCCATATCCCAGCTGGTACTTCTTCAGCAACCACCCAAGCTATCTGTATTTTTTTTTCCATGTGTTTTTATCTCCATGGCAATCTGGAGTGTTCTTTTTAAATATTCTCAGCCCTGAAGAGATTATTTTTGTTTTGTTTTGTTCAACATTATAATCCTAGGATATAGAACTGGGTGCTATACAGTAAATGTTAAATATTGCTTAATAATTGAATGATGTGAACTTCTTTTCTGTCTGGGCCTCTAGCTTTTTTTCCTAGAAACAGATGTGATAATGGTTAACCAGATCTTATTTTCTATGACCTCCAACACTATGACTTTCTCCACTCTAATGAGAATTCCCACATTTCTAGCTTCTTTTAACTGGTTCCACTTTCTAAAGCAGAATCTCTGGGAGTGAAATATCTCTCTCTCTCTCTCTCTCTCTCTCTCTCTCTCTCTCTCTCTCTCTCCATATATATATATATATATATATATATATATATATATATATATACACACACACACACACACACACACACACACACATATGTGTATAATCAAGCATTCTAGGTGAATTTTACATAAAAATTTATCAACCTGCCCTAACCGGTTTGGCTCAGTGGATAGAGTATCAGCCTGCTGACTCAAAGATCCTAGGTTTGATTCTGGTCAAGGGCATGTACCTTGGTTGCGGGCACATCCCCGGTAGGGAGTGTGCAGGAGGCAACTGATCAATGTTTCTCTCCCACTGATATTTCTAACTCTATCCCTCTCCTTTCCTCTCTGTAAAAAATCAATAAAATATATATTTTTAAAAATTTATCAACATTTTATAACAATTGAATAGAAAGATGGCAGGAAATAAACACTGGAATTATAGCATAGTAATTTACATAGAATATATGGTAAACCATAAAATGTGTTGAAAAAATATGCAATGGGAGGTGTCTTTATAGTTTAGGAGAGCTTTCTTTAACTAAAGATAAAATATGTAACAATATGGGCACTTTGTCCTGGTCGGTGTTTCTCAGTGGTTAGTGTTGGCCCATGCACTGAGGAACAGGTTCAATTCCTTGTCAAGGGCATGTACCTGGGTTGTAGTTCTAGTCCCCAACCCTGGTCGGGGTGAGTGAAGGAGGCAGCCATTCATGTGTCTCTCTCACATTGATGTTTCTCTCTCCCCCTCTCTCCCTCCCTTCCACTCTCTAAAAGGCAATGGAAAAAGTATCCTCGGGTTAGGATTAACCAAAAAAAGAGCACTGTGAAAATGTTAAAAAGGTCATATCTTTGTTTTTAAATTTTGTTTTATTGCTTAAAGTATTACAAAGGGTGTTAAATAAGTCTCCAAGGTCATATCTCTTTATATGAGGAGAGGGAGAGAGAGATAGAAACATCAATGACGAGAGAGAAATAATGAATTCTCAAAATAATAACCAATTCACAACCACTGCTTTTCTTATCCGAGGGGGGAATGTTTGCTGTATTAAGGAATGAGGGGGGAAACCCTATAAAACTTAAAAATGGAACTTCCATTTGATCCAGTAATTCCACTTCTAGGAATATATCCCAAGAAAACAGAAACACCAATCAGAAAGGATATATGCACCCCTATGTTCATAGCAGTACAATTTGCAATAGCTAAGATATGTAAACAGCCTAAATGTACATCAGCAGATGAATGGATTAGAAAACTGTAGTATATCTACACAATGGAATACTATGCTGAGGTAAAAAAGAAGGAATTCTTACCATTTGTAACAACATGGATGGAACTAGAGAGCATTATGCTAAGCAAAATAAGCTAGTCAGAAAAAGATAAACATCACATGATCTCCCTCATTTATGGAATATAATGAACATCATAAAATGATGAACAAAAATAGATACAGAGACAAAGAAGCATCGAATAGACTGTCAAACTACAGTAGGAAAGCAGGGGTGGGTTGAGGGGGGAGGGTAAGAGATCAACCAAAGGACTTGTATGCATACATATAAGGATAACCAATGGACACAGACACTGGGGGTGGGGAGGGAAGGGCATGTGCCAGGGGGTAGGGGAGGCCGGGGGGAAAATGAGACATATGTACTACTATTTGTAATATCTTAAACAACAAAACAACAATAACAAAAAAAATAAAATAAAAACTAAAGCTTCTGCATCACTTTAGGAAAATGTTGATTTGTGATATTTATGTGTTGTTTTTACTTTTTAAATATATGTTTATTGATTTTAGAGAGGAAGGGAGAGGGAGAGAGCGATAGAAACATCAATGACAAGAGAGAATCATTGATTGGCAGCTCACGCTCCTCTGGGTATCGAGCCCACACCCAGGTCATGTGCCCTGACCTCCTGGTTCACAGTTTTATGCTCAACTACTGAGCAACACTGGCCAGGCTATGTGTTGTTTTTAAAATAACCTGTTGGAGTTAGGAAAATTTCTAAGTATCAGTCAAGACCGATCCATTGTGAAAGTGAGCTTATAATATCACAGCTTGCTGTAATACAGCTGCTTTTAAGGGATTCATTTGAATTGCAGTGAGTGGTATACTGGAAAGTGTAATATAGCTCATTTGCAGCATGTGTCCATTTCTGCAGTGTTAGTACTCCTACTGTGACCAATTTCAAGCTGCCAATGTGATGTCATAGAATGTGGAGTTGGGAAGAGGTGACCAGCAGTGCGCCATTATGTAATGTATCTACCATGCAGATATAATAAATGTGAATAATCTCAAAGCATAGATGATAAAATGTAGTCAAAAAATTAGAAAGTGATTCATTTTAGTGTAAACTTTATTTTTAGTATGGTTTATTTAATTATAAGTTAATATAATTCAAATTTTAATAATGGCTATGTTAAACAACAGCTTTGCAAAATACCTGAAAATGTATTAGTTGGCTCTTGTGATTCAAATGAAGTAGCTAAAGCACACCAATAAGAAACTCTACAAAGGTAAATGTGTTGAAGACGGGGTCCAAGTCTTTCATACAGACTTACTGACTGTCCTATATCCAAGCATGTGGATTTTACTGTTGTATACAACATTAGCACTATGACAACAAGGATACTTCAGTGAACAAGAATTTACAGATTCTTTGTCAGAAGCGTTGGTTTTACATGTCACAGATGATGTTTCCAATAAAAAGACGACAGAGAATCTCTTACTTTTTTTCATAGCTTAGGTAACTGGTTGCATTCACATGGATATTCTTCCCTCATGCTAATTTAGAGAGACTTAAGTACAACCAGAATATGTGGAGAAAATGAGAACACTTCCATGGGAAGCTGTTCAAACTGGATGCATTCTTTGCCTGTGGTAAAGTCATGATATAAAAATTTCCTTTTGTGGCTGTTGTGAGGCCTCTGGGACATCTGTCTTTAGCTGTTCCCTTCATTCCCCAAGTTATTTGTAGGCCTATTCCCAGAATGACTCGCCAAGGAGATTCCTGTTGCTCAGAATGGAAAGCAGAAACTAGGTACATCACATTAACTTATATGAGAAATCATTCCTGCCAAACGCGTGTAAACTAGTCTACAGCAGTGCTGCTTACCTGGTAAGCTTACTCTGGTCAACAGTATGTCAACTACTAATATACAATCAAAATCTCATGATTTCTTAAGTATAACTTGTCTGAGTCTGTTCAGGCTGTTAAAATAGAATATCATAGTCTACCTGGGTGGCTTATAAATAACAAGTCCATTTGTCACAGTTCCAGAGCAGCAATTTTCAACCTTTTTTATCTCATGGCACACATAACTAACTACTAAAATCCTGTAGCACACCAAAATATATATTATATTTTTGGCCAATCTGACAAAAAAATAGGTATACTTTTGATTCATTCACATCAGATGGCAGTCATGATATTAGCTGTTGTTATTTTATATTTGACAATCTAAGGGAAAAGAGGTCAGTGCCCCTGACTAAATAGTTAAGTAGTGGATGTTTTAAAAATTCTCCCAGCACATTGGTTAAAAGTTGCTATTTTGGAGGCCAGGAAGTCCAAGATCAAGGTGCCAGCAGATTCAGTGCCTAGTAAGAGCCCATTTCCTGGTTCATAGACAGAAGTCTTCTTGGTGTGACCTCATACACAGAAGGAACTAGAGAGCTCTCTGGAGTCTCTTTTTTAAGGACGCTAATCTCATTCATGAGGGTTCCACCCTTAGGATCTAATCAGCTCCCCAAAGCCTTACCTCCTAATACAATCACATTGGAGGGTAGATTTCAACATGTATATATTTGGGTGGGACACAAATATTTGGTCTATAGTATACCTGATTGTTATTATTATTTCTATGTAACTGTAAACTTTCTAAGGTGACCAGACATCCTGCTTTTGGCAGCACAGTCCCGATTTTTAACAATTTGTCCCACGTCCCGCGGCGTTTTTAAAAAGTTCTGATTTTTGGAAAGAAACATATGTACTACTTTTTATAATATTTTAAGTAATAATAATAATTTTAAAAAAAACGACCCCCCACCCCCACCCTTGGTCAATGGTGTCCCGCTTTACCAATGTTAAAATCTGGTCACCTTAACAGTTCCATGACTGAATTAGAGTGTTGCATTTTATTTATTTTTTTTAATTTATTTTTTTTTGTAATACTTATCTATCACTTGTTGTAATACTTTAAGCAATGAAATAAAAAAAAATAAAAAAATAAAAAAATAAATAAATAAAAATAAAAAATGAAAAAAAATAAATAAAAATTTATTTATTTATTTATTTATTTATTTATTTATTTATTTATTTTAAATTTTGTTTTATTACTTTAAGTATTACAAAGAGGGTTAAATAATTTTCCATTTTTTCCCCTTAACCTTCCCCCATCCTCCCCTACCCCCCAGTGTCTTGTGTCCATTGATTATGCTTATATGCATGCATATAAGTCCTTCAGTTGATTGATTAACTCCCCTGCAACCCTCCCGACCCTTCCAGCTATAGTTTGACAAGAGTGTTGCATTTTATTTGGTGGTTTTAGTAGGCATTGATGATCACTGCTCAATTTGTTTACTCTCACTTCTGTAATACATGACCCCAAATTCAATGGCTTAACAAGAATGTATCTTACAGTTCTGTAGGCTAAATGTCTCACTGGGCTTCAGCCAGGTGTCACCAGGCTGCATTCTTTGCTGGAGGCATAGGGGAGAATTAGTGGCCTGGCCTTTTGCAGCTGCTAGAGGCCACCTGTATTCCTTGGATCATAGCCCTCTTCCTCCACCTTCAAAGCAGCAAAGTTGCATTTGTCTGTGCCCTCTTATCATGTCACATCTTCCTCTGAATGAGTCCTGTAAAGACCTTGTGATTACACTGGCTCTATCTTGATAACACAGGATGCTCTTCCTACTTTTTTTTTTTTACAACCCAATTTCCTCTGTAATCTTAATCTCCCGAATGTCATGTAACATTTGATATTTATAGGTTCAAAAGATTAGCACCTAATATCTCCCGGTGAAGATTACTCTTCCCACTCCAACTTGTGGGCCAGAATATCCTAGAAAGCTCATTAAAACACAAATTTTGGGGACCTGTCTTCAGCATTTCCGATTTAGTAGCTTTGGGGTGGATTCTAAGAGTTTGCATTTTCACAAGTTCTCAGATGGTGGTGATGCTCCTACTCAGATATACACTTCAAAAATAACTGTTCTAGATTCATTTTCATGAGGGGGTACAAAATACCAATGTTTAACTTCCCATTAACAATTTCCGTTTTCATTGGTGTTGCTAAATTAAATGCAGGACACCCAGTTCCATTTGAATTTCAGATAAACAAGGAGTAACTTTTTAGTATAAATATGCAATATCTGAGGCATACTTATACTAAAAAGTTATTTCTTGTTTATCCGCAATTCAAAGTAAACTGGGTATCCTGACTTTTTACTTGATAAATCTAGCAGCCCTAGTTTTCATCTGAAAGGGGAACACAAGGCTGTTTCTGTCAGTGAATAAGTATTCCAGGAGGGACACACATTTTGACATACCCCTTCCCAACCCCTTTGGCCCCCAAGTCACCTGGCAACTCTCTACTAATCACTTGCCACAAAAAGTATAAATCTGCTTATTTCCCCCCCTTGTTGATAGCTTTCAGATAATTTACCGAGAAATGACCTTATATTGTATTTTCATATAATTTCTCCATATTTCTTTTTAGGACTTTACAAAGCTATTTCCTTAGTAAGCATCTGTGTTATCATCCCAAAGGTGTTGGTGATGCAATCATGGAAGTGTGCTAAGAAACACAGACAAAGGAGACAAGTTCTTTGACAATTCTCTTTAAACAAGAGAATATGCAACACAGGCCAATACCATTGCACGATTCCCTGCCTCCTTTTTAATGGAGACAATATGAGTTGGATTATCTGTCCTTTTTGTTTGTTTGTTTGTTTTGAAGCCATAAGTTTTCTAACTTTCACACAGGACAGAGAAGAACAAGAGTGCTTCTGAGTTCTATTGTCACCAGTTTGATTTTACCCTGAAGTTAAGAAAATCCAAAGTCTGATAGGCAAGACATATATCTAGCCAGAGATTTTCAAACTCTCTCCATTGATGCTGATCTTAGTATCTGAATAATTTTTTCACAGCACCTCTAGACCAACAGAAATACCTAAAAGTTCCACTTCCAGTTAGTAAGGTCCAAGCAACTTAAGTGTTTCTGTCTTAACAACTTAGCAGCTACTTGAAAAAAATAATAAATACATTGAATGGAAAAATATTTTTATCTTATTCTTAAGTAGCTACAATGGCATACTAATGAGATGTGTGCTTGTTAGGCATGGCACAGCTTCTCATAGCTGGGAACCAGATTGGATATCCTCACCCTCATTTCCTGTTCCACATTGATTTTTTGCTCAATGTTTGCTCTTTATATATATAGCAACCATGGGAAACCCAGCTTTGCAAATGTATGATGTCATTGAAAGGAATGTAGAATAATCTAATGGAAAAACTGAACTTTCTGGAGCTAGTGGGGTTCCTCCTCCTCCTTCTTTTTTTGTGTGTGTCTGACAGATATACAGAATTACTGTTTCTCTTGAAATTTTAAAATGCATCATAGGACTCCTATAAGTTTGTTGGGGCATCTCAGGACGCCTCCAAGCATACTTTAGAAAGCCTGGATCTAAATAATGATTGCAATTTAATCAGTTTAGACAAAGCTAGATGTATTAAAACTTTTTTTTCCCTGCAATGCAATAGTTCTAGGACTTACACAAGTTCCTTAACATCTCCAAGCCTCACTTTTCATATTCCTATAATGAAGAGAGCAATAATACAATATGCCAGTCTTTTATCTGGTATAAAATAAGTACTCAAATGTTAGTTAGCTTTATTATTATTATTATTATTTGTAAAGTACTACAAAAAGGTATAGATTTAGTGTATAAGAGGGAGTGATTCATGACCCCTGACATAGTATGGGTAACTACAAAAGTAGTGACACCTAGCAGAATTTCAAAGCATAAAGAAAAAATTATTGAAAGGAATAAATTTTGAATAAAAAGTGTAAGCAGAGGTGATGTATTCAGAGAAGAGACTGGAAAGTAAATACAAGGAAGGAGTGTGGCAAGACTTGTTTTTTGCTTGTTTTAAACTTTGTATTGAAACATGTTGTTTCATACATATATATAAAATAAAAGAGCAATATGCAAATTGACCATTACCAGAGACACCCAAGCCACGCCTCCCAGCCAACCAGAGTGGCTGTATGCAAATTAACCCAGCCAAGATAGAGGCCAGCAGCCATGGAGCTAGAGCAAACCAGAGGCTTCTGTTGCAACTGCCTGCCTAGGCTGGCTGAGCCTCTGCTCACAGCCACGCCCACCAGCCAAGCCATGCCTCCAGCCAATCAGAGCGGCTGTATGCAATTTAACCCAGCCAAGATGGAAGCTGGCAGGGCAGCTCTGCACTGGGAGCCTCTGCGGCCTGCATAGCTGTGCCAGGTGTGTCAGCTCAGTGGGGGGGGGGGGTCCGGCCTGGGGCCTCCTCAGGGCATCCAGGAGCGCCCATCCCGGGTCCACTGCCTGGCTCTGCCCCCCGGGGGCCTCCTTGGGGCATCCAGGAACAGCTGTCCCAGGTTCACTGCCTGGCTCCGCCCCCTGGGGGCTTCTGTGGGGCATGTTGGAAGTTGGGGGCCTCTGTGGGGCATGCAGAAGCAGCCATCCTGGGTCTGCTGCCTGGCTCTGCCCTGGGGGCCTCCTCGGGGGTGTGCGGGAGCACCCGTCCAGGGTCCCCTACCTTCATCCACCCCCCAGAGTCCTCCACAGGTTGTGCGGGAGCGTCTGCTGCACAGTGCGGAGAATCCAAAGCCAGTCTGCTGCCCTGCTCCACGGTGGGTGTGTTTGCTCAGCAGCAGGGCCCCACTGAGGGATCCTGCACCAGCATCCGCCCCTGGCTCGCCACCCAGCTCTGTGCCAGGTGTGTCTCCTCAGCAGTGCGTGTGCGATTGTGGGCCCTCTGGTGGGAAACGTCCAGGCCTGCACTCACCAGCCCTCCCACCCCCCAGTGCACAAACCCTGAAGGGGCTGTGGGCAGCCTGAAAATGGCCTTCAGCCCCTCACCCAGGCTGGCCAGGCACGCCAGCAGGTGGACATCTCCCCTGAGGTGTCCCAGACTGCAAGAGGGCACAGGCCAGGCTGAGGGACCCCCACCCCCCGAGTGCACAAATTTTTGTGCACTGGGCCCCTAGTATGTGAATATATATATATATATATATATATATATATATATATATGCAAAAAATAAATTGTAAAGCCCTGTTGGTGTGGTTCAGTGGTTGAGCATCAATTAATCTATGAACCAGGAGGTCACTGTTGAATTCCTGGTCAGGACACATGCCTGAGTCATGAGCTCAAACCCTAGTAGGGGGTGTGCCAGAGGCAGCCAATCAATAATTCTCTCTCATCATTGATGTTTCTATCTCTGGCTCCCTCTCCTTTCCTTTCTAAACTAACTAACCAAATAAATTGTAAATACACCAATTTACGAGTTTTCATGAAATAAACACCCTTGTCTAACTAGCCCCAAGATCAAGAAAAAGTGATTAGAACCACAGAAGCTTCCATCATGATTACTATGCCCTCCGAGAGACACCACTATTCTTGTTTTTTTTCACTTTATATAAGTGAAATCATAATATATGCACCTTTCCCTGTCAGGCTTCTTTTTTCAACATTACTTTGTTTATCTATATTGTTAAATGTAGTTGTAATTTTTCACTTTCATGCTGTATTCTGTTATTCCACTGTGTTATTACACTGAACTGTTGATGGCACTCTTAACGTGGTATAGGTCTTTTAGTGAATATGTACATGCATTTCATTTATGTCTAAATACCTGGAATGGAATTAGTGCTACACTTGTGTTCATCTTTAGTAGATAAACTATATTTTCTTTTTTTTTGCGGGGGGGGTGGGGAAGAGGGAAGGGGATGTCTATATGGAGTGGAATTATTTGTATGCCTATATTCAACCCCAGTAAATGCTGTCAATCAGTTTTCCAATGTGGTTCTACCGATTCACACTCCTATCAGCAATATCTGAGATGATCCTTAGTCACATCTGTGTGCTTTGCAGTTTTCACCTCAGCCTTTTTAGCTGATGTGTAGGGCTGTGTTTTGCACTTGCAGTACTTGCCATTGGTCCTGGGCAGCACACCCTCTATACCTGAGTTTTGCTGCTTGTAAAACAGGGATAATAAGAGCACTATATTTTTTGAGAAATAAATGCAGTGATCCATGCAAAGTTTTCGGTGCAGAGATGGGCACAACATACACCAGCTCAAATACTACCTGCCCCTCACCATCATCATTGCTACCATCATCACCATCGCCAGCATCTTGTTATCAGGAAGGATTGTTGAGCATTCAGCAGAGAAGAGCAGTTTTCTAGACAAAGTGCCTTATGCAAAGGCAGCAAGGCAGAGAGCCTTCTGTGTTGGAAAAACAGTGAGAACTTTCCTCTTTCACTCCAGGGATGCTTGGTCGGGGTGAGAGACAGAAATGTTTGACTAACAGCTCACTCAATTGTTCCCTTTCAAAAAGAGGGTGATTAAGTGCCCATTTCATTGAGTAGATTATGCATCTCCACTGGGAAGCAAATAGTCAGTTATTTAAAACAGTCTGCGTCATGGGCGTCTCTTTCATAAGAATGAAGTCTGAACAGTGCCTCACTGTGCCGAGGACAGACCTGCTTTCTGTCTGACCAGCAGGGCTTTTTCTTCCTTTCCTTTCCAGATAAATATGCATTATTGGGAAACCCATGGAGAGCCCCATTGCTTTGTAGGTTAGAATGTTTCCGTGTCCCTTAGCATTGAGAGTATCCGGGGCTGCTTCCGATGGCATGCAGACTCATATTCGCGTCTCCCTGGATTTCACCCCTGAGCACTGTGCCAGGCAGCCTGCAGCAAGCAGAGGCTTCCAGAGCGAAGCCTGATTAGGTCCAGCTGTGCTGAGCAGCTTAGCAGCAAAGCTCATGTACTCCAGAGCCATTTCCCTGGCTTATAGCTGGGTGGGCTTTGCATTTTGAAATTTGCCCTTTTGTTTCATGCCCTCGTCCCATGCTTTTAAGAGTAATGGACTCTCAAGCTCACCTCCCCTACCGCCCTTCTAGTCTGTGGCTTGTGAATGGTGGCTCCGGCTGGAAGGGCTTCACGTAGGAAGCTTGGGGGCCAGAGTTGCAGCACAACATCTGCACAGATCTTTTCTTGCTTCAGGATATTATGACCAATAATCTGGCCTCCTACCAACTAGCGGGCCTCTTATTCTGAGCAGTGTGACACAGCTGTTTAAGGTTATTTCCACTGTAGCCAGAAAGAAATCCCCATCTGCAGGAAGATAGGAAAGTGATGATGAACTTGGGGAAAGGATTTTTTTTTTTTTACTTCTCACTAGCCTAGAACCTTGGTATCCCCCGTGGCCTCAAGGAGAAAGAGAGTGGGTACATTATAGCACAGTGGCTGAAAGTAGAATGTTTGGGCTTCAACCACCGCTCTTCTGCCAATCAACTATATGGCCTAGGGCAAGTCACATAACCAACCTCAGCCTGTTTCATCATCTGCAAAATTGGGAAAGTGCTGGCTTCATACGGCTGATGTAAAGGCTTCAATGAGGTAACACACTGAAAGTAACACAGTGGCTGGCATAGAGCTAGAGTTCAATGACCAGTGTTGATTATATTTTACTAGAGGCCTGGTGCACAAAATTTGTGCACAGGATGGGAGGGGGTTCCCTCAGCCCAGCTTGTACCCTCTCCAACCAGGACATCCCTCTCACAATCTGGGACTGCTGACTCCTAACTGCTTACCTGCCTGCCTGCCTGATCGCCCCTAACCACTGTGCCTGCCTGACTGATCACCCCTAACTGCCTCTGTGGGCCTGACTGATCACACCTAACCCCTCTGCCTGCTGCCTGATTGCCCCTAACTACCTCTGCCTGTTTGCCTGATGCCCCTAACCGTGCTCCCCTGCTAGCCTGATCACCCCTAACCACTCTCGCCTACTAGACTGATCATCCCTAACCGCCTCTGCCTCAGCCCCTGCCACTGTGGCTTTGTCCAAAAGGATGTCTAGAAGGATGTCCGGACAACAGCCGGTCTATCCGGTCTAATTAGCATGTTACCGGTTTATTAGTATAGATGTTCTCTTTCTTTATTCTTACCCCCCTGTCTGGCCAACTATCTTCCATTTTTGGCCACAGCTATTTCTTTCCCCCCAAGTCTTACTAGGTACCTCCTCTGACCTATCCAGTAGCAACCTGCACTATTTTTATTATAGCATTTATGCCATATTACATACTGGATTGTATATTTGGTTACTATTTTTCTATAATTGAGTCCAAGAGTATCTTGCTTGTCATGGTGTCTCTATGAATTATTTATCACACTGGCTGCAGTGTCAAATTGTAAGCAGTCAATAAATATTAAATTCTATTATAATTAGATACAACAAATCAGCTGAAAAAAGAAAGCAGACTTTTCTAGATCTTCTCTGGTATCAGTATACCCCACACTGCACCCATTTAACCTGCACAGCAGGATGACTTAGGACAATATTTGCACCTGATGCTCCTGAACTTCTCCACTCCATCGAGTCTACTGGTGGGCACTTCCTCCCAGCCATCTCAATATTTGGCTGCCCAAAATTATGACCTATTGAATCAATCAACTATTGCTACATAACACTACCAAATATTCCATGGCTTAAAAAGTCAAGGATTATTATAGCTCATACAAGTATAAGTTGGCTGTCCTGTTCTAATCACTTGTGCCTAGCAGTTGTCTGGCAGAGAGTAAAAAATAAATGTTTAAGTGAATGAATGAATGATTTTTGAAATGTTTATGAAGCTATGCTTCAGTGTCTCTCCCCCCAAACAGTGCATGCTTTATGAATACTCAAGAGGGTTAATAACTTACCCTGGCTTCCCTTAACCTTTTCTGGTTTTAGCACCCCAAATCCCATGTCCTAAGAATGTTCTTCCTCTCAGCCCTGGGCGAGGTGAGCTAGCTGGTCGCCCTAGTTTCTAAGAGCTCTGCTAGTCCAAACGCACAGACTCAAATGTCTTCAGAGACTGTTGGGTAATGACAATGAGAGGGAACCTGACTTAGGGTAAACTGGAAACCTTCCAGAAAGTATCTAAACCTGAACAAAACCTGTCAAGGGGCTGAATTAGCTTGATGAGCAGCATTGCAGCCTGACATTGTAGCGCCTGGCCAGAGTTAACAGAAGAAGGAGCAGGGGCAATTCCATTTTATATTCAACGATTTAAAAAAAAAATCAAAACCACTAATTTTGAGATCATTATGAGTTTGCTTAATATCTCTGAGTCTCCATTTTCACATATATGAAATTAATATCTTAAAAGTTGCCACTAGATATATATAGAATTGTGGGAATTAAATTAGATCGAAAGTGCAGAGTATTAATAGTTTTTATGTATTCAAAAAATCATATGTATAGAAGGTACATTGAACTGAGAATTTGAAATCTGGTTTTCCCTCTAGTTGTGTAGCCTTGAGGAATTCCTTTAACATCTCTGGGTCTCAGGTTTCTCATCAGGATGACAGCTAATTGCGAGGGTGCATTATATTATTAGGATTTGATTACCTGGGGAGTGCTTTTTGGAAAGAAAGTTGGTGCTAGGGATTAAGAATTCCAGTTTAGGGATCAGAGAAACCCAGGCTCTGTCATCTGATAGATGAGTTACCTTCAGCAAATTCTTTAACCTCTTCCTAACTAAACTTTCTATAAACATGGGGATTTTAATTGTGCCCACCTCAAGTAGTTGTTGACATCAAGAGGACCAAATGAAATTATCTGTATAAAGAGGTTATCATAGGAAATCAAACTAAGTATTAATTTATTGCTAAAATTCCCATGATTATTTAATATGCACCTATGATCAGAGTCTAGTTAAACTGTATTTTTGGTTTTGAAAAGAAAATACTTATCAGTTTTGAATTCAAACTCTTTCCCCCAATTTCCTGTACCTTAGGCAAAAGGAAAGTTTAACATTACGTTCAGTGTTTTCAATCCTCCCAGACGGTACACTAAGCTCCGTCTCTCCAGAAATGAACTTGCCCCACAGCTTTGAAAAAATCTGGAGCCTCAGTCTCTCCTGCGGTTATGGAAGTTAATTCTGTAGGACCTTAGCTCTTTCCCCCTGCACAGCTCTTTCTCTTCCATGCAGTAAAAAGAAAAAGCAAAGCCTGCTCTAGCCCGTCCTCCACCCAATTCTCCTCTGGGTCCCTTCCTCTCCTCACGTAGAAGCCAGAACAGGCAACTCAATTTTGAAACAAAATCTGAGATTACAAATTAATCTCTAAATGCTGCTGATTTCCTGGTAACGGAACGAACAGGCATTTCTGCTCAGCTTCTAATTTTTAAAAACTTGTTTCCCTTCTTTCAGAACTGATGTTTTCAAACACATTAAAATTTAATTTAATTTGGCGTTGAAAGCAACATAAAGGGTGTTGTGCGTGCGTGAATGCGTGAGTGCGTGTTTGTGATGCACTAGTGTGTATTGGGTATTCCCTGCAAGTCTACTTTGAGACAACATTTTAAGTTTCTTTTGAAGGCACTTAAGTGGTTCCAGCTGCTTAAGACTCAGAGCTGCAGAGAGACCTTTCCATTTGAGGTGACCTTCGAATGAAGTTCGCTAATGGAGCAAATTTGTCTTCACCCTCCACGGGAGTTTGTGAAGGGATCAGCCATGTGTGCCCTGTGTAATGGACAAATCAGCACCAAATTAAACTACTTTCATTACTGTGAGCTAATTATGTAGGAACAGAGATGGACTTATTATGCAAGTGTCTTTGGAAATGTGAAGGCCAAATGACATTGTTTGGACAAAAGTTCCCCCGTACTTGGAATGGAGACAGTGTGTGGAAGATTATATTGTCACAGGATATATGGTGGGCAGCAGTGTCAGGCTTAAAACAACTGTTCCGCAGCTATCATCAGCATGGTCACACTGCAAGCACAAAATTGTCCCTCAAAGCCTTGCATTTGAAATGTCATTTGGTGTTATTCACATTAATTGGAATTTGATTGATTTTTTTTGCTTTATTCTGATTTAATTTGTAAATTAATTTTGGATTTGCAATTAGAAAAGATCTGCAAGCGTAGAAAGTATATATCTAGTTTTATATTTGCATATCTTCATATAACAAAAATACTTAAATCAACAGTGGGCTTTCAAAATATTTCCTTCTTGTATGTCTCATCATATCAGGCATCACCTAGGTTTGAGAAGCACTGGTGTGTAGCGTCACTGAGAGGCCTGCAGGGGAAAGTAGTTATAGATGAGCAGAGAATGGAACAGTGAGTGAGGGCATAGGCTTTGGTGTCAACTGTGCTTAAATTACAGCCCCCTTCTGCACTAAACAAATCATGGGACTTCACTTTTCCAATCCTTTGTTTTTCCCAGTTAAAGTGGAAATAACAACAGTAATTATCTCCTATTGTTGCTTATAAAGTGCTGACTGCTTAGGAGGCAGTATGGGGCCTCATGAGGGATGTGGACTCTGGAGGGAGATGATCAGTCATGGCAACACTACTTGCTAGTCACAGGGTAAGTTAATTGACCTGCTTGCACCTTAATTTTCTTATCAGCAAAATGGGAATAATGATAGTGACGACCTCACGGGTGGCTTACAAGGAAAACTGAGGTAACTAATGCAAAGCATGTGGGGCATGGTCTTAATAAACGCACTATAAATGTTGCTCATTACTATTAGCTTAGTGCTTGATATACAGACCTTGATAAAGTTTAGCTGATTCTGGGGCAGAATTTGGCTTAGTTTTGGGACCAGACCAAAAGCTATTCCCCTTGGAGGGATTATGACTATGATCTTATGAAATGATCATCCAAGCTGGAAAATTAGACATTAAAAGGAACCAAGCCTGAATTAATGGGTAATTGAAATATAAATATGGTTGACGAGTAAAGGATTGGTCCACAGACATTGAGAAGATAAAAGCTGGACCTAAAGTCTGAGGTAGCAAGGATAATTTGGAATGAAAAAGATTGAGCGTCAGATTTGTTCATAGTGGAATCTCCTAAAGGAGTCATCTTAAGAAAAGAGAATCAAGAAAACTAGGTATTAGAAAGAATGGCTCTGTGTGTGTCTTTCCTTCTGGTTGTCCCACTTTAGTTCACAGTCATGTCAATGTTTTTGGAGAGAAGAGTGCCAAGAGGAACAATTAAAAAATAGTATTCAGAGATAATTTTTAAAAAATACGTTTTGATTTTGAGAGAGAGAGAGAGAAAGAAATATTGATGAGAGAGAAACATCGATTGGCTTCTTCCTGCATGCCCCCTACTGGGGATCAAGCTCACAACTCTGGAATGTGCCCTCACCCAGGAATGGAACTGGTGACTTCTTGGTGCATTGGGTCGATGTTTAATCACTTAGCAACACTGACCAGGTCACAGGGAATTTTGGAAGTCACTGGGCCATGCCTTAGTATCTATGTAGAAGAATCAGTGACTGAAAATAAGAACATTGCATACTTTGGAACCTTGGGGAAACCTTGGTGACTTCAGTAGAAGATCATGAAGCCCATATCTTGAGGCAACGGCAACAGATTCATTAGAAAGGAACCAAAGTAAGTGAGGGGAAATATAAACTTTCCTGGTGGTTGACCTTCTGCATTGCAAAAAAACCTGAAGATCAGGTAACTCTCAGGAGCTATTCCTAGCAACTAAACCAGAAGAGTGAATAAAGAAACAGATGGATCTGGTTAGAGGGAGAATGTTGCAACTCCCCATGGTCTTCTAGATTATAAAAAAGAAGACGAAGTCAGGTTTTCCAGGTAAGCCCTGTGACTAGAATAGCTTTTATAGCTATTTAAAGGCCCTTTACTGACTTCTTCAGACAGAATAGTGGCTAAAGAGCTATATTCCTAAACTTAATGAGCAGACTGTACACTTGGTTACCAGATTTGATTTCTCAGGGGTTTGCTAATTTTATTTTCTTTCACAGCCCTGAGATGATCTTTGTTTTATTCTTCCCCCTGGATCCTATCTCCCAGAGAATAGATGATGTTTTGAAAACTATGCAATTGACAGAAAATTAATAGGATTATATCAAACTGAAACATATAGT
>PVJC01030260.1:0-21361 GCA_004026665.1 Murina feae | reverse complement strand
GAAAGAGGCAGCAGGGTTGGAGGGGCACCGGGAAGCGGGTAAGAGGCGGCAGGGGGGGGGTCTCGGCCTGCTTGGTGGCCGCCCAGGCCCTTTGCGGGGCATCGTGGAGCGGGAAAGCAAGGCTGCAGGGGCCGGGGTCCTGCTTGGCAGCTCCCCAGACCCCTTGGCGGCACCGGGAAGTGGGAAAGGAAGGCAGCAGAGGACAGGTGAGTGGGAAAGAGTTGGCGGCCTGCTTGGTGGCTTCCCAGGTCTCTTCCGGGGATCAGGGAGCAGGAAAAGGCTGGCCTGACCACGAGGGGGGTTTTCCCTGCTTTCTGGTGGCTGGAGGAAGATGGGCAGTAGGCAAGCTTGGGAGGCAGGCCGCACCCAGCCCTGACCACGCTCAAAAAAGAGAACAACATGCTGGGGAGGGCAAGAGTCTGAGAGATCAACATAGAGGGGGTGCCTGCTCCAAGCCTCCACGGTGTGCCTGGTGGCAGGTGTGCCTGGTGCCTGGTGTGCCTGGTAGACACACACAGGAGGACTGCTCCGAGCCTCAGATGCGGCTGGGGGCAGGTCCCCAGTGGCGACATACACACACACACACACACACACAAAAGGCGCCTGGCAGACTGGGGCCATCATAGGACATCCACTGAGGGGTCCCAGACTGTCAGAGGGCACAGGCCGGGCTGAGGGACTCCCTCCACCCCGAGTGCACAAATTTTTGTGCACCGGACCCCTAGTTGGTGTATAAAAATACCATCGATTTCTGGGTATTAATTTTGTATTCTGCAACATTGCCTGATTCATTTAATAAATCTAGTAGTTTGTTGTTGTTTTTATGGAGACTTTAGGATTTTCTGTGTACAATATCATGTCACCTGCAAACAAAGACAGTTTTACTTCCTCCTTTCCAATTTGGATGCCTTTTATTTTTTCTTCTTGTCTGATCACTGAGGCTATTACTTTAGTGGGTACTATATTAAATTATAGTGGTGAAAGCAAACATCCCTGTCTTGTTCCTGTTCTTAGGTGAAATGGTTTTAGTTTTTGACCAATGAGTATGATGTTGGCTGTAGGTTTGTCATATATGGCCTTTATTCTGTTGAGATATGGTTCATCTATTCCCACTTTGCTGTGAGTTTTTATTTTTTAAAAAAGGTGTTGGATTTTGTTGAATTTTTTTTTGTCAATTAATTTGATCATGTGATTTGTGTCTTCTAATTTGTTTATGTGATGTATCTCATTATTGATTTGTGAATATTGTATCAGCCTTGCATCCCCAGAATAAATCCCACTTGATCTTTTTAACATATTGCTGGATTTGATTTATCTTATGATGAGGTCACCATAGGTACTCAGCGAGAATCTTTTTATTATAGAAGAAAGCACAAGTTCTTGATGGCAAAAAGTACTAAATAGATTAGGAATTGGAGAGAAAGGGGAAGAAAGAGAGGTCAGAGGGGAGAGAGAGCTAGAAGGAGGAGGAGGAAGCAGGGGAGAAGGAGAAAAATAGAAGAAAAAGAAGAGGAGGCCTGTGGGGGAGGCCTCAGGAGAGAAAGAAGGGTAAGGAAGAGAGGGAGAATGAAAAGAAAGTTATAAAAACAAAAATACTTCCCGGTGATTTTTATGCCCCCCCCCCCCAAAAAAACCCCTCAAATTCCAAAATTCATGAAGAATACTAACCTAATATACTATAATATACTAGTAGTATATTAATACTAATATACAGTACTAGAGGCCCGGTGCACAAAAATTTGTGCACTTGGGGAGGGGTTCCCTCAGCCCGGCCTGTGCCCTCTCACAGTCTGGGACCCCTTGAGGGATGTCCACTTGCTGGCTTAAACCTGCTTCCCTGGGGGATCAGGTCCTAAGCTGGCAGTCAGCCATCCCTCTGACAGCCCAGGAGCCCTTGGGGGATACCTACTTGAAAGAGGGGAGCAGGCCTAAGCTGCAGTTGGACATCCTTAGAGCTGGTGAGGATGTGGGAGAAGCTTCTACCACCAATGCTATACTGGCAGCCATCAGCCTGGCTTGTGGCTGAGCAGAGCTCCCCCTGTGGGAGTGCACTGACCACCAGGGGCAGCTCCTGAATTGAGCATCTGCCCCCTGGTGGTCAGTGTGTGTCATAGTGACCATCATTCCCAGTGGTTCTGCTGTTAGGATCAATTTGCATATTACCCTTTATTTATATAAGATAATAATACTAAGATACTATTAGTGGTAGTATATTGTCTAATGTGTAATATTAAATACATCAGTATATAGACTCCTTATGCCCAGATCCAACATAACAATCAATTATAAAACAAATAAGTTATTTTCATTGGAATGAATAAAAATGTAATATGCATATAATTATTAATTTTTAATATTTTTATAACAATTTCAGCCAATGTAATATTAATTATAACAAATATAATATATATATAATGATTAGTTGAAGAAGGCAAAATATATTTTCTATATAATTTGCTTATATTAGTTGAAAATTTTTTTAACTTGTACTTTATAATTCATAGAAGACTTCAATATATACTAAAAATGGAAAAGAATGTTTCATAGAAGGCTTTTCTCATTAATATAAGTAACATAAAGCAGTGAAGAAAGAAAATTAACGAGATGAATGTATGGTAGGATCATCTGAAGCAAATTATTTATTTGCAGGGTAAGTATTAAAGAATGGAGTTAATGGAGAAATGTTTTGTATTCCTGTATAGAAATCTTGAATATTATAAAGATAACAAGTTTTCCTAAATTAAATCATGTTAGAAAAAATAAGAACAGATAAAAATAAAACTAAAGAAATTACTGAGAATTGAACCACCCCCTGTCATCATCTTAGTACGAATTTCTATCTTTCTCTATAATCTTTCAAAAAATTATGCTATATATGAAATTATCTTGTATCATTTTATAAAAATAAGTATATTATGGTCAACATTTCAAGTTAAATAAATTAGAAATTATACAACTATGAATAGCCTAGATAATAAATAAAAATAATTTGAACAAGGTAGAACTTTACTTATTAATTTATTCCTGGAAAAAAATGAATAGAGGAAAAAAGTCCAAGACTGGTATAATAGATTCTTGATATTTCAATATTCTAGTTCCCTTTTATATTTTATCTTTATTGTCCTTAGTAGGAGGCTATCTTTGCAGTTATTTCTCAGGCTGTCCAGCTATCTCATTTATGTTTTTGGCTGGAAGATAATGGGAAGGTCAAATGGTGTTCTTTCCAGTCTAGAAATATATGAAAATAGTTTCAGCCTCTGTAGCATGAAAGTTTAAATTAGACATTGGAATATCCGTAAAATTCTATAGTCTTTATTTCTAAAGAAGTGATATGTCCATTTTTATACACTGCAGAAAATTAGATAAATTAACAATTTAAAAATTTCTTATGAAGTAATAACAAAATTCAATATACTTTTTATCTTATTTTTTATAATAGAAGAAATTCAAAATTAATTTTATGTTTAGTAAGAGAGAAATTTATAAGATTTATGGAAATATTCTATAAACATTAAGATTGAGGTTTTGAAGAATTTTCTATTAGTTGGAGTTTCTTTCTTTAATGATTATATAATTGAAGCAAGTAACAGGTTAGAAATTTGTGGTCTCCATCTAGTAATATGTATATGTACAAAAAAATCAGTAAAAAATTATAAAATACTAGGGGCCTGGTGCACAAAAATTTGTGCACTCGGGGGGTCCCTCAGCCTGGCCTGTGCCCTCTCGCAGTCTGGGACCCCTCTGGGGATGTCCACCGGCTGGCATGCCTGGCCAGCCTGGGTGAGGGGCTGATGGCTATTTACAGGCTGGCCAAGCCTCCCAATGGGGACCCTCACCCCATGGAGCCAGCCTGGGCTCAGGCTGAGGGCCATTTTCAGGCTGCCCACAGCCCATTCAGGGTTCGGGTCCTTACTGGGGTGCCTGGCCAGCTTGGGTGAGAGGCTGGATGAGGCAACTGGGCACTGCCTCCAGGTTTCTGAATCACTGGCTCCACCTCCTCCTCAGCCTGAGCCCAGCCAGCCATGCTGGTCGCTGCCTCCTCTTCAGCCTGAGCCCAGCTGGCCCTGCTGGTCACTGCCTCCTCCTCAGCCTGAGCCCAGCCAGCCACCACCTATGCGCCGCACCCACCACCACTGCTCCATGGCTGCCGGCCTCCATCTTGGCTGGGTTAATTTGTATATAGCTGCTCTGATTGGCTGGTGGGCGTGGCTTGGCTGGTGGGCATGGCTCAGGTGTCCCAGAGAGACAGTTAATTTCCATATTACTCTTTTATTAGAGTAGATTGTTACAAATATTCATCTCTATTTGCTGGAATTTACTTTAATTCTTATTTTCTTATTTCTTCTGTACTTTCTAAATTTTCTACATGATTACTATATGTCTTCTATAATTTGAAAAATATATTTATAAATTATAATAACTCACATCTAGGTGCAATTTAAAATTTCATTGGTTTGACCATAAATCTCAAATATATTTTTCTTAAATAACACTTTACATATAATCAATATTGTGTGTTCTGGGACTTTGGAGATATATATATATATATATATATATATATATATGATTTTCTTGATAAATTTGAGTACTATATTTATATTTGAAATGTCATTCAAAGCTTTATCAGAAAATTCTGGTTTGAGTAATGATTAGAAAGTGGAATAAACAAAGCTAAGAAAATAAAATCTTCACTGTTAGCCCAGTGGCAAGGATAAATAAATAGAAGACATTAACACACCCTCCGAGTGAGGTAGGATAATAGTCTACAATCTGATTCATGGTAGCACATGAAAATGTGATAATACTCATAAGGAAATACCCAGGAGGCTGGATTCTAGGCATATGGGTTCTCAGCATATGAAAAATTCCTACTCCCAAGTGCAGCACAGCAATTCTTGAGTCATCAATTGTCAAGATACACTGGGACAATATGTTTATCAGTAGTAAATAGTATGAATAGATTCTCAATAAGTTTTGGGGTCTCCCTGATGCTCTGGTCTGGTAAATGAACTCATGAAGTTTGCACACCTGGCAGATTGGAGAGGAGCTTTGATAGGGACTGGATCTGAATTTCCTGCCTTCTTCTCAAGATGAGACTCTCAGTATATCATTCTACCATTTACTGTTGTGTAGTTGTGTTCCTTAAAACTTTAGGAGGCACTATTCAGACAGAGTGTCCAACATAAGTAGCAGCTCCACATGCCTCTTCCTCTGACTTGATCTTGTCACCTCATTCTTTCTGCCTTACATCTATGCTTCAATAGCCATTACCTTCTTCCTGTTTCTTAAACATGTGCTCATCATGCAAGAGGGCCTTTATATGTGCTGTTCCTGCTGCATAGAATGCTTTACCAAAATATTTACATGACTACCTTCTCATTATCCATGTTCCAGCTCAAATATAACCTTTCCACAGACCTTTCATGTTCACTTAACTGGTGTCATTTCAATTATTCTTTACCACATCTCTCTAATGTCTTCAGAACGCTTACAACTATCTGAAATTACCTTATATACACTTGCTCGTTGATTTCTACACTGCAATACAGGGTTATAAGAGCAGAGCCATTATCCATAAAACCCACTGTTTCAGCCACAATACCTAGAACAGTGCACAGCAGATAAATGGTGTTCAATTATCATTTGTTGAATGAAAGAAGGGATGAATACATACATTGCAATTATCTTGAAACTTAAGATTGTGTCAGGTTTTAAATATTGTGAAAAGAATCCCTCTTCTTTCCTATCACATCTATAACCACTTTCCCTTAATTTATGTATTTATATTATATAAAATGTTTTTGTCTTATGTTGTGCTCTCTTGATGACTGCAGAGAAGATGAAAGTGGGTCCCAGGCAGGGTGTCAGAGCTCTATCGGCTTTGACCATTGGCATGCTGTGGAAGAAGTCCTTGTCAAAAGGAAGGAATGCATTTGTTGCTGGAATTTTTTAAGATTTGGTACATTATTCATGTATATATATATGGGTCATTGCTCTTTATCTTTTGATTTTCCTTTGAACATGTGCACATTTCATGATACAAATCATAAATTGTGTATTTGAATAAATAATAGTGTTACTCTCTTTATCCATTGACTTGTATCACAGTTGGTAATCAATTTCAAAGAAGTTGAAGTTAACTTATTTCTCAGATCAAGTCAGCAGCCATATGTCTATTATTTTATAAAAACATGTAGTTTGAGATATCATCTTTAGCCATTTTATGCCTTCTATATACTGTATACTGTTGAGTCTTTAAAAGAGTGTAAATAAACAAAAAAAAATCTGGATGAGTTATTTATGTCACATACTCAATTATTTCTAACATGAGCCAAAAAATTAGATTTCTTGTCTTATAGTTCATGATACAAATGATTAAACATGATTAAAGCAAATAATTAAACTTGAATATTAATACTAATTTTTTTTATCTTTGGGTATTTTTAAATCCAAAAGCAGAAAGTAGTTTAATTTTTAATTTTACATTCGTATAATCTGTCTTGTACACAGTTTTAATATTAAGGAAAGTACTCATTTGAGACTAAGCTTTATTCTACTTTTAATATTAGAAATTATTTCTTTTAATTCTTAAGCAACAGTTAAATACATTATTTGTCCTTTAGTGTTAATTGAAATATGTATTACTATAATTAATAGTTTTAAATTAGTAGTTTATAGTATAAGATATTTTTTATTCTTATTTCAACAAACAAAAGGGTTATTCCTTGTGATCAAAACATACTTCTGCACTTATGCTAATCTGTTCAATCTACATTATAATTTTTGGTGAAAATTGCAAAAATAGATAAATATAAATAAATTAGGTATGCAGAATATCTTAAGGAATACATGTGCTAATCTAAAATATATAAATCCTTTTTTATTAATAAAATAAGAAATTTGTTGTAAGAAAGAATGGCTGCTTAAAAACATTACTAATTCTTAAAACCTGTTGGAAAATGAAGCTAAACCAAAAGAAAAAGCCCTGTGGGTGTTATGCAGCCAGTTAAGCTTCATACATATGTTTGCTGACAGTTGGAAGAATGAACATTTTTCATCCCCCTCTGACTGCATTATAACGCATTGAAAAAGCTTATAGATTCAGGTTTCATACTCTTTGCAACTGAATTCCATTCCTTTTCATACTTTAAATTTGTAACATGTTCTATATAGTCCTTAAGTGAACATCCTGTTTTCAGGACTTCTAAAACTGCATTGCTTTGAACAGTGAGCCACATGGCAATCCTACTAACATAAAAAGTCCAGCTGTTAAGATGGAAAATACCATATAAATCACTGTACAAGCATCTTGTCTTACTTACCACGTTGGAAAACCCAGTGAAGTATTTTAAAGGAAAGGGATACTAACTTTAAAAGTCTCCAAAAAGCACTGTCATGATTTTTTAGACTTTAGATTATAATCTCAAATTGTTTCATGAAGGGAAGTTTTACATAACTTGTTCCCTGAGAAAATAAATGCTTTTTCCATTAATTTTCTCAACCTCCTGGATGTGGTTTGTGAAATTTGTATCATCATTAATTCTATTTAAATGATCATATTTTAAATAGAAAGTTCTTTGAAAAATTCTAGATTCATTCTTGAAAAGAAAAATAAACTCTGGTGCAAGTAAGTCTTTAGGATTAAAAATGTTTCTGGGAAGCAGAGCGCCCTCAGCTAGAACAGACCTAGAATTTGGAACATCCTGGAAAAGCACTGAGGCAGGATAAACTCTAGGTGCTCATACCATAGGTATTTTTTGTTCTTGATGTTATACCTTTTTAATGTTGAGCTGATGTTTTGCACACTGACAGAATCATAGTAAGAGTATAAGTCTAAATGATATAAAAGGGAGGCCTTAGATTTACACATCAGGCAGATGAACAATATTCAAAATGGAATTAATCCATGTCAGTATGTCCTGATTTTGTGAAATCAGTTTTGCTTTCTTGACTTCCAAATAAGATACTTAATCATTTTAGTTATTAATTGGGCTATTTTATCTTTTAAAATATATTTTTATTGATTTCAGAGAGGAAGGGAGAGGGAGAGAGAGATAGAAACATCAATGATGCAAACCCACAAGGATCAAATCCACAATCATGTGCCCTGACCAGTAATGGAACCATGACTTCCTGGTTCATAAGTAGATGCTCAACCACTGAACCATGTCAGCCAGGCCTTCACTGGGCTATTTTAAAGAACTTGGTTAAGCTTCCTCTTATTTGGAAGTATTGATTTTTGTTCTTTCTCTACCTCTGACTGGAAGGCAGTAGGAGAATATGGATTTTTATGGATTATTATACTGGATTCAATATACACTCGTGACAAAACCATTTAAATTCCCTAAGTTTCCTAATCTGTAAAATTGGTGTGGAGAGTGAGAACACTCTCTCATAGAGTTGTTGTGAGGATTAAATGAGTAAATATTTTGTTAAGAATTTGCCCATTTGCACACAAGTGCTCGGGCAGGGATGGATGAGCAGATCAAGCACACTGGGATTTATAGTCTTTGTTGATTATCTTTATGCTTAATAGTAGCTTGGACTAATTTGGGAACTTAGAGTGTTAAAGATGGTCAAGCTTTAAAGATTTTTCAGTTAACAATTTCATTTTGTAATTGAAGAGATGAAATCTAATGTAAGGTTAAAGATAAAAATAAAAATTGACTTATGATTATAAAGCAAAAAAAAAAAAAAAAAAAAAAAAAAAAAAAAAAAAAAAAAAAAAAAAAAAAAAAAAAAGAAAGAAAGAAAAAAGAAAAAAAAGAAATCTAATGTAAAAATATGACCTGCTCAAGGCCACTTCATGAAAGAACTGGAATGAGATCCTCCAGCACCATTTTCTAAGCTCTGTCTCTTTCCCCCACACCATATTCCCATCGTCGCTTTTTATTTTTATCAGTGGGAGAAAAACATGTGCTTGGCAACCTAACTGCTATGAAGACACTAGAGAAGTTTGTTTTCTCATGGAACCATTTTAGCAATGCTATGTTGATTGAGTAAGAAGACGTGTGGAGCAAAGCATGGAGGACCTTGTTTCTGATGTAGACGTGGCCATGCAATATTTCAAGAACCATGTTTTAAAAGAATGAACTCATTGAACTTAATATTCAACCATGAGGCTCTTCTATTTATTTTAACTCACAAGAATAGAACATAGGAGCAAGGTCTGGATGTACGTGTTTGCAGTCATTTTGCAATGAAATACAGAGACAGACAATATAATGCCTTTTATGGGATCAGGTTAATGCTTACTTGTGCCTGGAGCTTCCCTGTCTGACAAATAAGAACTTAGATTTATCAGATGTTAAACCCATGGCTCTAAGGGTTCATATTAGGGCCATTCCTGAGGGATTTGCACTCGTTGTGAGGTTGTAGTCACTTCACTTTATTTTTTTCCTGTAGCTCTTCTATTTCCCTTTGGGATGTGTTTCATGTGTCTGTTATTGCTTTGAAGATTTTTTATTTCTATCTCATGTTTAACACCTGCCATTTACTCCTTGTATAACTTATGAGAAATGAATGGCATTCTGCCCCCTGAGTACCAGTCTTAATAAAGTAAATGTGCCTGTGTTGATTTAGAAAAAATGTATATTCCACCTCTCCCCCTTTTATACTAAAATAAGATTTTATTCTTTGGTGTTGATAAAGTTTTGGAAACATATTTTATTTTTATCTCCTTGATTATTTGAACATTGTAGAACAAGGCAAAATGACAGAAATGCCATGATTTTGTTTTCAGAAAACAATATATGCCAGAGAACATTGAGTATAGGGATAAGCTGAGACCCCAGAAAATTCCTTCTTTTAGAGGACCATTTTATTCCCAGTTATCTTTAAGATTTTAAATTTTATTATATGCTGATAAGTATTTTGTAAAACTTGAACTTGAAGAGAAAGTTACGTATTGACTCATTGCTATGTTATTAGGAGTTTTATCCAGGGCAGCACTCAGGACTCATTATGGATAACTTGACTGGCAATCATATGGAGAGATCTTCTTTACTTTTTGGTTTGTTTGTGTAGATGGCAAGAACAGTGTATTCAATTATAAATTTATCATCATTGATATAAATAACACAAAAATATATTTGTGACATGCTTAATGAGTGATCACTAAAACATTCAGCCTATATTTCTCTGGTTGTATCTGTTCCACTGCCGTTTTTATTAGACTTGGATAATTAAATAGAAATCTGGTTAAAAGAAAAAAATACTGTGGTATGAAAAACCTTATATTCAAAGGAATACTTCTTACTTTCTTAAATAAAATCTTTACACTTGCTCTCTGGAAGAGCTATTCTTTCTCATGATTTTCTTCTTTCTCTGCTGGTACCACTACCAACATATAATACAAGTCTTCACAATTTAAAACAATTCAATTTAGAAAGAAAGGACACAAACAACTTTTCCTAGTTAAGGGTATTGGCTTTCAATGAAAATATTAGCCCACCACTCAAAATTAATCAGAAGATTTTCTTGTTCAGTTCTCTTCTTTACTGGAGGGATTTTTTTGAAAAACTTGATATAGTTGTTTGGTCATTATGTAGATTATTTATAGCACAAATATTATTTGAAAACCTACTATGTGCCAGGAGTTAGAAAAGACAGGAAAAATCTCCCTTCTTAAAACCTAGTTCAAGAAAGGGAAGATAACGAATTTTCAGTTGATGATATGTTTAAGAAGAAAATCAGGGAAGGTGATAGAACAATGACTGGGTGGCTTTTAGCATTGGCTTTTAGCTATATAAAAGCTGATCATGTTTAAGATTAGAAAGTCTAGTGTGGCCATAGCATAATGATGAAGGGGAAGGTGGTACAAGATGAATTCAGAGTAGTAAGCAGGAACCAGACATACTAGTTGTAATAGGAAAAAATAACAGTATTTCTTTTCAGTGTGATGGAGAGCCATTGGAGAATTTTTAAGTGAGGGAATAACATGCACTCAATTATGCTGAGAAAATCTATTCCAGCCTTCTTGTGGAAAATAGTAACTGGGGCCAAGAGAAGAAACACTATGTGTGCTCTCTGGGTTCCCTGCATCGACCTATGACAGGTATGCACTACTGAGCACCTCTAAATCCATCTACTCCTTCCTATGAAAGAATAGAATATTTCCCAGCATTCTTTGATATACATATCATGTTAATTACATTTCACACGCATTTACTTTAGAAAAAACAAAAACTTATTTTTGCCTCACATAGAGTTAGAAATATTTTGACAAGTATTAAATTAGTATTGAAATGACAGTTTTTTCAATATATCTAGTGTTTCATGATATAACAGCAAATTATTTCTAGGGGGGCATTTTGTATGGTAAAGTCATTGAACCTCTCTAATGTAACATACTTTTGAATTGTTATATCGTTCCAAATAATAGTGTATAGTGGTACCATGGGACAGGGCAATTTCCTGCCATTTTATGCAGCATTGTACTGGTGGGATATGAGATCATGTCATGAAATCCTGGAGTGTAATTTATAAGACCCTCCGTTCAATTTTCTCTGATGCTATTTAGTATACTTACCTAAAGGTCTTTGTAGGTAGTGAGGTATGATTTCTATAACCCCAATTTGTTTTTGCTTATTTTAATTAAAATAAAAGGGAGTGAGAAGATATGTTGTCTGATCTGAAAGTAGCCCTCCACTTTACTTGGTTTTGTTTTCTTTTAAGAAATCTGTTTTTCTTTAGGGATAATATTACTGACATAACTTTTTAGTTTTACGAAAACATTCCAGTAACCTTGTGGTTTCTTCTATACCCTTTATTCATAGTAGTCATAATAAGGAATAAAACAGCCATAGTATTCAAGTTCCAGTATAAATGTATTTACAGATAAAAAAAATTATGAAGGACAGCCTGTAGAAATTTTTATATAAAGTAATCCCAAGTGATAGTGACAGAAATTATTTTCGATACCTTATATTTCAAAATATGTAGTAGAAAAACAGAAAAAAATGCTGCCATTGAATTGTTTTTACATGCATCACAGAATATCACTTTGGCCTGTTCTGTTTATTACGATGGAAAACAGCATTTGGTACCACAGAAAGCCAGGCCTCATGACTAAGAGACATCTATTCATTTTCTGGACCAATAGTCAAGGGGCAGAAATTTATTCTGTAAAATTTATTTAAAATATGGGTTATTTTAGCATATCATCTTTTCCCCTTACTTACACATCTGGGTTCAGTCTGAAAGAAAAGTAGCAAATCTGTTTTCTATATCTAAGTTTAATTCAATAAAAGACTAAGGTTTGGTGCAATGACTGGGAGATTGTCTAAGGAAGACACCAGGCCCTTTGCATTGGATATCTGCCCCCAGGACTCAGCACAGGATGCCTCGTGCTCTGAGGGAGCACATACACAGACGGGGCCGGGACAGCCTTTGTTTTCTTTCACTATCTTACCTGGTGGCAGTCAGGTCTCACTTGCAGTTTTCAACACTAGTTGAACTGATGCCAGTATAAACCTTTTTAGGGTCAGTGCAATGATCCTTTCGGAAAAAAAAAAAAAAAAAAAAGGCTTATGACTATTGATGCAGTGTGGCTCTGTGACAGCAGCTTTGAGTGTGCTGACAGTAGAGTGCCACCAATATTCCCCCCAAAACCAAAAATATGACAGAGGAAACTGGGTGGCCTGAGACTGGATAACACGGCTCCCCACTCATGAACCTGACCACAGTAATAATACACAGGAAGTGAGAGGCTACAGAGAAAATCTAGCACAAATCTTATGTACGACAGATATCACTTCAAAGGTAGATATAATAAAAAGCACATAAATTTTATGTGCACATGCACCTATGAAACTATTTCTTTGTGTTAGACTAATTCTAATTGGATAGCTATGGTGCTGAAATTCATAAAGGAAATTACCAAGTGTGTCTGACAAAATATTTTAGTATTCTTATATTTTATATAAAATCTGAAAATAAAAACCTTCAGAAATACCATCCTTAATACCAATATTTAGGAAAATAATGATTTGACATAGTTATGGCCAGTAGCTCCCATACATCTATAATAATAAAAGCATAATATGCAAATTGACTGAATGATGGAACAGCAGAATGACCATCGGGACGACCTTCCAGATGACCATGCTGTGACATGCACTGGTGCCAGGCCAGCCAAGGTGGGTGCAATGCGATTGGTTGGTGGACCTCATCGCCACGATCGCCCTTCAGAGGGAGGCCTAGGCCAGTGACCGGCAGGGCGATTGATTGATCAGGGAGGGGGGCGCTCTGTGATTGCCCCAAAGAGGGAGGCTCAGGCTGGGCTGAGGGACATCCCCCCTCCTGTGCAAGAATTTTGTGCACCAGGCCTCTAGTGTATAAATATGAATAAGTGTATAATATACAGTCAGTTTCAAATACAGAATTATGTTAACTTATGTAATTTAAGAACACTGAAACAGGTGATAATATAAATGCTATATAAGTATTAATTTAACCCTGTTAGATAAGGATTATTATTACCCCTATTAAACAGATCAACCCATTGATTTTCAACCTTTTTCATCTCATGGCACATATGAATTAATTATGAAAATTCTGTGGTATACCAAAAAATGTATGTTTTTGCTGATCTGACCAAAAAAAAAAAAAAAAGATATAATTTTCACTGATTTACAAAAATAGTAATTCTAATAGTAATTATCTATATTTTTTGCTACAAAGTGATTTTAAAATATTAGGTGCCTATAATTGAATATAAGGATTACTGGTACCAAGAATCAACCAATTAGTCAATCAGACACAACCTTATGATGCGATGTGACCAATAAGGTGCAGCCGTATTATATGGCCTCTATATTTACGGTTCAAGACAGAGCCTTCACATGAGAGGGCTCGTTTTGTGTTGGCGATTTTCATTCTTTTTTTTTTTTAATTTGATAATCTAAGGGAAAAGGGACCATTGCCCATTACTAAATAGTCAGGTATTGCATGTTTTAACAAAAGTTCTTGTGGCACACAGGTTGAGAATCATGGGATTAACCCAACAGTCATCAACAGATGAATGGATAAATAAATTATAGTGTAGCAATACAATAAAATATTATTCAGTCGTAAAAAGGAATGAAAGCAACGATATATAATATAATGTGAGAACCTGGAAAATTATGCTGAGTGAAAGCCAGTTGAAAGTAACAGATGTTCCCCTAACTGGTTTGGCTCAGTGGATAGAGCATCAACCTGCGGACTGGAAGGTCCCAGGTTCAATTCTGGTCAAGGGCATGTACTTTGGTTGTGGGCACATCCTCAGTAGGGGGTGTGCAGGAGGCAGCTGATTGATGTTTCTCTCTCATTGATGTTTCTAACTCTCTATCCCTCTCCCTTCCTCTCTGTAAAAAACCAATAAAATATATTTTCAAAATAAGTAACGGATGTTAGGACTCAGGGATGACAACAAAAGAGAGGACAGGGACAGTTTGCAAGAATCTTGGGTAAGATGGCACAAGTCTTTACCAACTCTTCCTCTGGGCTTAGGCAAAGCACCTTCATAACATAACAAACTAACCTTGGGATACAAGAAACTCGGACAAATATTGGTTTTCATTTTGATCCATATTCCCTCTGACTAGAGATACAGTTTACTTTTTAAAGAGTTTTATTGATAGAACTAGAGGCCTGGTACACAACATTCATGCAGTGGCAGGTGGGGGGCTCACTCAGCCTGGCCTGTGCCCTCTCTCTGTCTAGGACCCTTCAGGAGATATCTGCCTGCTTGCTTAGGTCTGCTCCCCATCCCTCCCCAAGCCATAGTCAGGCACCCCTCTTGCAGTGTGGGACCCCTCGCCCTTTACCACACCTATGTGTAAATACTAGTATATTTGAGATTATCAATGTTCATGGTAGTCTTAAAGTACTGGATTTAACTGAGAAAAAAATCACTTTAGACTAATTAATAATACATATATCTAGCCATGGTATTTAATTACAAATCTTTTGTCAAAGCCATCTTATCTAATAAAAGCATAATATTGAAATTGACTGTTTCTTTGGGATGCATAAGCCACGCCCACCAGCCCATCAGAGCGGCTGTATGCAAATTAACCCAGTCAAGATGGAGGCCGGCAGTCATGGAGCTGAGTAAACAGGTAGCTTCCATTGCAGCCAGAGTAAAACTGTTTGCCAGCTGCTGGGTTTCTCCCAGCTCCAGGCAACAACATATTTGCAACATTGTCTATTATAGAAGCCTCAGAGTTGAAGTAAACAGCAGTCCTGCCTGTGAATACTAAGGCAACATTGTCTCAATTATAGAAGCCAAGCAGACAGGAGGCTTCATTACCTTTGTTACCTGCTTAGGCCTTGGCTTAAAGGAACAGTGTATCAATTATAGAAGATAAACAAACCCCAGAAACCTGCTTCCAGCCAGCCTTGCTGGGACATTGGGTCAATGGGAGCTGTGGGCAGCCTGAAAGCCTGAAAAAGCCCTTCAGCCCATCATCCAGGCTGGCCACACCCCAGTGGGGTGAGGGATCCCACTGGGGGGCTTGGCCAGCCTGCAGACAGCCATCAGCCCCTCACCCAGGCTGGTCAGGTACCCCAGTAGGGACCCCAAACCCAAAGGGACTGTAGGCAGCCTGAAAGTCTGAAAACAGCCCTCAGGCCCATACCCTGGCTGGCCACACCCCCATGGGGTCAGGGTCCCCACTGTGGGTCTTGGCTAGCCTGCAAATAGCCATCAGCCCCTCACCCAGGCTGGCCAGTTACCCCAGTAGGGACCCAAATCTGGAAGGGACTGTGGGCAGCCTGAAAACAGCCCTCAGTTCCTCACCCAGGCTGGCCAGGTGCCCCAGTAAGGACCCAAAACCTGAAGGGACTGTGGGCAGCCTGAAAGCCTGCAAAGGGCTGGCCAGGCACACCAGCAGGTGGACATCCCCCGAGGGGTCCCAGACTGTGAGAGGGCACAGGCTGGGCTGAGGGACCTCCCGAGTACACAAATTTTTGTGCACCAGGCCCCTAGTCCTATATAAAAAAAAGCCTAATATGTTAAGTATCCAACTGTTCGTTTGACTGTTCAACCAGTTGCTATGATGTGCACTGACCACCAGAAGGCAGATGCTCTTACTGATAGGTTAGCTTGCTGCTGGGGTCCAGCTGAATGAGACTGGGCGAGATGGGCTGGACACGTCCTGGAGCCCTCCTTCGGTCCCTCCCTGGCCCTGATCATGCACCAGTGGGTCCCTTGGCCTGGCCTGTACCCTCTAGCAATCCAGAATCCCTTGGGGAATGTCAGAGAGCCAGTTTTAGCCCAATCCCTGCAGGACAGAATGAGGAACCCCACTGGTGCATGAATCCATGCACTGGGCCTCTAGTCTAATTAATAAAAAAGCTATTTAATTGAGATGAAATTCTTTTCACATGGATTTCACCCAAGGCTTACATTTATTTTCTGCCTTGATTACAACGGACCTTCAGAATACTCAACATATCAATATCAGAGGTCAGCAATATATATTGGTTGAGTTCCACAAATTTACTATAAAAAATTTAAAGCAATGTAGAACTAAAGGAATATATTTAGCTTTTCATATTATTAAATGATGAAATATATCACTTTGTCTAGAACTATCATTTTTTTCTTACTAGTTTTCTCTTTACTCCTCCTCCCCCCAATACAATACTACATACTACAATAATCTTTGCTTTCTTTTCCCAGAAACTCTGGACTGTTTTACACTTGATACTCTTGACACTTTCTTTTCTTATGCCAGCAAAGTGACAATGGCAAATTTAGGCAACCACCTGATTTGCTACCTAAAATGAGCTGAGCTTTGGAAAAGCTAAAAGAAAATATGCTTTTTCTCACTGTATTTCAGAATGCTGAAAGAACCGAATGGGTGCACGTCAGCCCCAAAACAGAATGCAGTGGAGAGGCCACTTCTTGTGCATGGCCAGACAAGAAGAAACAGACAGTTCTTCACAAGAGAGGAAACTGGGGAAAAACATTTGGGAAGGAAAAAGCATGTGAAATTTTTCTGAAAAGAATGTACAAATCCAACTCTTAGAAGTAAGCATATAGAAAACCAGGAAGTGAGGTAAAGTCAAGGGCTAAGAAACAGCAAGTGCAAAGGGTTGAAGAGATAAAGGTCATTAATTGTTCAGAAAGTTAGAAGATGTCTATGTTACAGAAAATGAGGAGGCCAGTGGTCAGAGAGCAGATGGGGAGGATGCTGGTGTCAGATCATAGACAGAGAGTTTTTCAAACTATTTGCAGTGGAGAACTATAAAAAAAATAATTCAATAACCCTATGAATTATTGTCTAAAACTCATATAAATATTGAGTCATATACAACTCACTATGTGACTTCTGGCTACACAAACTAGTCAATCTATATCTTCATAAAAAAACAAGTTCACTATACAAATCACAGTACTTTCAAATGAGTATGAACATCTCTAAATGCTTACTCTTTTTTATTTTATTTTTTATTGATTTCATAGAGGAAGAGAGAGAGAGAGAGGGAGAGAGAGAGAGAGAGAGAGAAACCATCAATGATGAGAAAAGAATCAATTGGCTGCCTCCTGCATGACCCACACTGGGGACCAAACACGCAACCCGTGCATGTGCCCTAACTGGGAATTGAACCATGACCTCCTGGTTCACAGGTCGATGTGCAAACACTGAGCAACACTGGCCGGGCTCCAAATGCTTACTCATAATTTTTGCACTTATCATGTCACACCTGGCAATACCCTTTGTGCTGCATTAGTGTAAGAAGTGTTTATTTTCTTCTAGGCCCAATGAGAAGTTATCGAAGAGTTTTCAAAAGCAGAGTAAAATTAGAGGATTTGCATTTTGAGTAAAAATCAACGGTGTGTGAACATATATTGGAGGCAAGGCAGGGCCAGAAATAGGGAGTACAGGAGACTATTACAGTAATGAAGTACTGCAAGATGGGCAGATGAATTCAAGACATATTTTCATGATGGTACCAACAGTGTTAATAAACTGGATGTAAGAACTGAGGGTAAAGGGAGAATCAGGAATAATTAAAGGATTCTACCTGGAACAACTGATTGGATATCACATACTGAAATGTGGAAGATCAGAGGAATGGTTTGAGATGAATGTGAAGATGATGGCACCGAGAGTTCTGCTTTGACTATGGTACACATAAACTCGGTATAAAAGAGTCAAGTGGATGTAGCGTCTCATTTGTTTACAAGATCATCTCTCTCCAGTTGACTTAAAGCAAAATGTTTAAGTTCCTGAGCCCAGAATTCAGAGCAATCATCTCAACAGTGCCTTTGATGAATTAATGAAGTTAATTCTGATAGTTATACAACTAACCAATAGTTAGGCCTCTGTGCACAGCTAGTGGTCACCTGTGGCAAAATACATTACTGGCCTCAAGCAGAAAGAGTTCCCAATATGTGTACATCATCTCAAAAATGTCCTGTTAGTCTTTTTATGAATCAGATTTATTTCAGTTTTGGATTAAAAAAGGTAGATTTGTATTTGAAGAAGTATTGCAAGTATAGGTTTAGAATTTAAATAACGGAAATGGAAAAAAATAGTCTTATAAAATACCTTAGTTATAGGAAAGAATGCTAGGAAGGAGAAATAGAGACAAGTCATCAACCTTCTTACAGTTCCAGAAAGTAACCTTTGAATTCGTCCTAATTATCTTCAAAGATCCTGGAAAATTTGACCAGAGTAACTGCCCTATTGAACTTTGTTAAGTACGAATAGCAATTTAATTCCCTGGTTGGCTGGAAGGACATGAGAAGCTATCTAAAGAATTTCTCATTTACTAAGAATTTTCCAATATCACACTCATGACAGCACTAACTTAATACCTTCCACAAATTCCTGGTTATATTTTTTACCAATACTTAAAAACATTATGCTTGATATTATCAAAACAAGACATTGTGTCATGCCATTTGTTGCATTTTAGGGTTAATTCCTATTTCAAATAGGGCTTCTTTTTATGAGTTTATTTTGCACTCTGGTAGAATGCAAAATCCATCTTATAACTTTGTGTCTAAAATTGTCTTTTCTCTCAGACCACAGGTTTAAACACATTCTTCAAACCTTATGCTTCAGTAGAAATGAGCACATAGTACAAATGGCATATCTAATGCCAAAGACAGTAGAAGTAATGTCGAACTATGACCACTGATTATTATTTTTTAGTTAATATTACTCTAAGAAAGGGAAGGAGTTCACCTTATTCCCTCTAGTTTTTATTTCCTATAGAGAGGTTCTTAGTGCATAAAGCAAAGTTTGTTTTATTGGAAAAAGACCATTGAAAAACTTCACTTATTCTGCTGGCCCCTGGATTTTCTCAGAATGCTCAGTAGCAGAAACACATATCTTAGAGGATTACATTTAGTCATGGTTGAAAAACTTAAATATGACAAATTCTTAATTTTGAAGACTAAGGGTTGACAGAAGGCCAACTACTTCAACTTCAAAACAATGACAACAGCCGGTATTAATTGTGCTAAATACATTAGACATATCCCTTTTCCCTAGTGAATCATATCTTCTGGTAGAGGCTTTCTCATGGATGTTATTGTGAACCGTGTTTTGAAATTTTTATTCTGATTTATCCCAGGGAAGAGTTATAATGACAAGATTTTGATCAGGGCATTAGCCAGCAGTCTCACTAGCTACTAGTTTCTAATGCCCATGGGTAATCCACTTAACAATTGAGTTAGTACTTTTACTCTTATCTATGGAAAAAAATTCCCTCCAAATGCATATTGTAGACTCTTTATGCCTTTGAAAAAAACATATACAATGAATATAAATATTTCTCTCTGGGCAAGATTAGATTCTGCTGAGCTGGTGTCTATAATCCAGGGTCTGCACAGCTATTATCCCTAATACACCAAGTGGTAATAACTCAGTAAGTTCTGTCCTTTCTAAACCAGTCCTCAAATCCACTCCATCAATTTTTGTTGTGGTTATTGTTCCTGTTGCTTGCTAAAATCACATGCTTTTCTCTGCATCTAAGTCCCAAAGCAGTTGGTACTGTTTGTTAAATCTGCAGAGAGATTTAAAGTATTGGTTATCAATATGCCACAGTTGTTATTGCTAAGGAATTACATTTTTACTGTCAAGGATAGTTTTCCAGATCTCAGCTGGCAAATTTTAAAGGAGTTGCTATCATTTAAGCTCTGTAGGGATTTTTTCCCCCTCTCTCTAATCAACATAACACTATATAACCTATGACACTTCCTTAAAAAATGTATAACATGAAAGTTGGCTTTTTATTTTAAAATAGCATCAGTGGTAGCTCTTTTGATGTTTTGATTAACATAGTCAGTAAATATCATAGGGATTAGGACAAACTCTTACCCCTAAAACTTTACACACACACGTACCTTCATTTTAGTAGTTAAGCACATAGAATGGACTAGGCAGATAAATTATTGAATCTTCACTATGTTCTTAAAATTAAAAAGATGAAAAAAGACAGATATCTAGACTTTGTTAGAAGAACCTGGCATGTAAACGAAATAATTTTAAATCTGTGTGTTAACTGCTCAGAGAGAGTTAAAAGACAGAATGGATCCTTGTTGTTTTTTGTTCTTTTGTTTTTAACAGATGAAATAATCTATTTTACTTGGGGATAGTGGAAGGATAAAGGAAAGTTTCATCAGAGAAGGTGTCTGACCAGGACCTTGTAAAATCTTGCCAGCTGGAAGAGATGGTGAAAGACTTTAGCCACAAGGAAATTAATTTGAAAGGCACAGAGTCAGGAGAAAGCAAGCCCTTTATTCCTTCATGTTATAAAACTTGTTTTTCAGCATGATTTTATTTTATTTATTGACTAGAGGTCCGGTGCACAAAACTCATGCATGGGAGGAGGGCGTCCCTCAGCCCAGCCTGCACCCTCTCCAATCTGGGACATCCCTCTCACATTCCAGGACTATTGGCTCCCAACTGTTCACCTGCCTACCTGCCTGATCACCCCTAACCACTCTGCTGACAGCCTGGTCAATGCCTAATTGCTCTCCCCTGCCAGCCTGGTCAATGCCTAACTGCCCTCCCCTACAGGCCTGGTCAATGCCTAACTGCCCTCCCCTGCAGGCCATCTTGTGCTGGCCATCTTGTGTCCACATGAAGGCAGCCATCTTTGACCACAGTGGGGAGACCATCTTGTGTGTTGGAGTGATGGTCAATTTGCATCTTAATTATATAGGACTAGGGGCCCGGTGCACAAAAATTTGTGCACTCGGGGTGGAGGGAGTCCCTCAGCCCGGCCTGTGCCCTCTCACAGTCTGGGACCCCTCAGTGGATGTCCTATGATGGCCCCAGTCTGCCAGGCGCCTTTTGTGTGTGTGTGTGTGTGTGTGTGTGTGTGTGGCCACTGGGGACCTGCCCCCAGCCGC
>PVJC01030259.1:0-21318 GCA_004026665.1 Murina feae | reverse complement strand
AATCCTCAGGAGTGTCTAACAGTGTGCTTTGGTGTGATTACTCCCCTACCGAAGGTATTTCCATTGTGTGTAAACATTTCTCAACCCCCTTTGTTCCTGTTGTGAAGCAATTTACTCCTGTGTTCAAACCATTCAGTCCAGTTACTGTTGCCTTACAGTGAATTCAAAGTTTCAAGATAATGTGCTTACTGCGCTTAAGCACTGCATTCCCCGCAGTGTCAAATGCCTTTCTCTTCTCTTTCTTCAAGTTCCACAGTGATCTTCACTTGTTTTCATACTATTTGGAATAAGGACTGCTCCTTTCAGAGCCTTCTGACTTTTTCCAAAACTCTGGTATAGTGCTCTTACTGCTCTATGCCAGTGATTTCCTCACATTGCACTCAAAACTCTCTACACTTTTCCTTACAGTGAGCAAGCCCTGATTTTCCTTGTTCTCCATTTCACTCACTTTCACGGGGCTCTTCAGTGAAGTCTCAGTGGTTTGTCTCACTGCCGGAGTGTGCTTACTGCTGCAATTCACCAGCTTACTGCTGCAATTCAGGTCTGTACCCGCATGGTACAAAAATGTTTCTATCCTCTTTCCTCATATTGAGAAGTATTTCCTGACTATTCAGTGTACTTGATCACTCCAGTTCTGTGATTTCCCATTGATTTCTAAAACTGTGGTATATGCACTCTCTGCACTTTGCCATGGATTTCTCGAATTATGCAAACATCCTTCTGAACTTTTACCTGATTATTAGAAGTGATTTCCAACAGTTATCCCAGTGTTTATTATATCATGTTTTTAATTTCGCACCCGAGCGAACTCAGGCATTCTGAGCCTGAGGCTTTCTGCTATTAACTGCTCCATGTAAGGCATTTCCACCCTTTGCATGAATATACTTCTATACTCTTTCCTCCCATAGCAAAGTGATTTTCTCCCATTTCAGATTCGTGAATTCAGAGTGTTTCCAACACTGTGCTATAAGGTGCTAACTGCTCTTAAGCACTGATTTTCGCTCATTGTCAAGCACCTTTCTACACACTTTCCCCATGTTTCCAAGTGATTTTTACTGCTTTGCACACGATTTGGTATAAATGACTACTTCTTTTCAAGGAGTTCCAAGCTGTTTTCAATACTGTTTTGAGGCACAGAGTGTGCTTCCTGTTGTATGTCAGGCATTGACCCGAATTGCATAAACACCTTTTTACGCTGTGACATCCCAAGGAGAAGGAAGTAATTTATAGTTGTCTTCTATTTCAGTATCCTCTTGCTTTTGAGAGCATCCTCCATGGTTCCTCAAACTGCTCAAGAGCACTTACTGCTGTATTTACGGTTTATTTCACGCAGATTACCAAAGGGTTGCTCTACTCTTTCCTTTCACTGAGAAATCATTTCCATGAGTTACCTCACTAGTTTGTTCAATGCACTGTTGCCTTTCACTCATTTCCTATAGGGTGGCTACGACTATGCTACAGTGTTCTTTGTGTACTTGTCCAGGGATTTTTGTCACATGGTACATGCCTCTTTCTTGCACTTTTCCCTGATTTTTACTAGGGATTCCCAACTCTTTATTACTGTTGAGATCTGCTTTCAGGTGAGTCCTCCGGGGTTCCTAACACTGTGCTATGGTGCAGCTGCTGTGTTATGTGAGGCATTTTTCCTCATTGTATAAACACATTTCTAAATCTTTCCTCGTGGTCCAAAATCACCTTCACTTGTTTTCCAACTATGTGGAATGAGTGACTACCTCTTTTCAAGCATTTCCTTGTGGTTTTTGACACTGTGCTGTGGTGTGCTCACTGCTCTACTGCAGGGATTTACCCGAATTGAACAGACACCTTTCCACACTATGCGCAAATTGAGCTGTGATGTACTCTTGGTTTCCAATGTTCATTATGTTTCATGCTCATTTCAGTAATTCTTAGTGTTTTATCACACAGCCATGGTGTGCTTACTGCTCTATTTTAAGTATTTTCCCCGTATTGTACAAGAGACCTTTCCATATGCCTCTCTCACACTGTGAAGTGATTTCCCTGCAGCCTAACTACTTTCTCTAGGGCACTCATTCTAGTGACAGAATTCCCAGTATTTTCTAAGATTGTAGGGTAGTGTGCTCTCTGCTGGTGGCCACACACTTCTCACATCATGCTCACACCATTATGCCCTCTTTGGGGGTCTTCACAAGTGATTGCAAGCGGTTTTCCTCATGTTTATTAAGTTTACTTTTGTTTCAAGTGAATTCTCAGGGCTTCCAATCCTGTGCTAAGGTGGGATCACTCCTCTAGGTAAGGCATTTCCCCTTGTTGTATAAACACATTTCTACATGTTTCCTCATGTTCCAAAATGATTATCACTTGTTTGGATACTACAGGGGAAGTAACTGCTTCTTTTCAAGCACCTCTTCCTGGTTTCTAACACTGAGTTGTGGTGTGCTAACTGCTGAATTTCAGAGACTAACCGAAATGGTACAAACAGCTGTCTGCACTCTGCTCAAGGGGAGATGTGATTTGCACCAGTTTGCCAAGGCTTTTGCTCAGGTTCCTGATCCTCTCAGTTAGTTCTCAGTGTGTTCTCACATTCCTATAGTGTGCTTTTAGCTCTGTTTCAGGGTGTTTCCCGCAGTGTGCTAGAACATTTCCATATTCTTTCCTCGCAGTGACAAGGCATTTCCATGAGTTTTCTTTGTTGTCCAGTTTTCTGCTGCTTTGCAGTGATTTCCAATAGGGTTCTAAAACTAGGGTATAATGTGCTTTCTGCATTTTACCAGGCCTTGTCTCACATTGCACCCACACCTCTCTTGCACTCTTGCCTGATGTTTCCAAGTGATTTCCAACTCTTTATTCCAGTTCATTTTGGCTTTCCAGTGAATCCTCAGGGGTTCTAACAGTGTGCTTTGGTGATTACTGCCCTATGGAAGGCATTTCCACTGTGTATAAACATTTCTCTACCCTCTTTTCTCCCATTTTTAAGAGATTTTCTCTTGTGTTGAAACCATTCAGTTCAGTTTACTTTTGCCGTACAGGGAATTCAAAGTTTCAAGATAATGTGCTTACTGCGCTTAAGCACTATGTTCCCCATATTGTTAAATGCCTGGCTCTTCTCTTTCCTCAAATTCCACAGTGATCTTCAGTTGTTTTCATACTACTTGGAATAAGGACTGCTTCTCTCAGGGCTATAGGTAGAGCACAGGAGGTTTTGACTCGGTGCAGAGGCTGATGCCTGCTGTGAGCTTATTCCAGCATTTCAGATCTTTCTGGCACACCAGGGAGATGGCAAGGCCCACCTGAACCCCACCCAGAACTGCCTACACAATACATTGACCTTTCATTGGCTCCCCCAAGATGGTGTTCCATGACTGTCCACCTCCACCTATAAATACCTGTACTTCCTCAATATATTTAGACCTGCATCCCAGAACCTGGTCTGCGGAGTCGTGCATGCTAGCGTCCTATGCTAGGTGCTCCTTCGTCTTCACCCCTGGTAAATTCCCTGCTTCATATGGCGCCTGAGCATGGGGCACCCATCACTTCGGACCAGTTGCGTGACACTCTGCAATATGAGCAATATTCCGCTGAGGCACGCATCCTTTAGGCGCGAGCTCTCCACGCCATTTGCAGAGTAGGCTAGTTTAAGATAAATAAAAAAGAGAGAGAGAAAGAAAAAACTTCAGGTGCTGTGGGAGGGCTGCTTACATTTTAATCCCTGGTTTTCAGAAGCTCCCCATATGGGACCCAAACACTTGGGAGAAAGTACTCAAGCCTATAAGGAAAAACATTTCTACTTTCTCTAACCCCCGCCATTATGGCCCTCCTGTCATGCTTCTCTGGAGTCCCCTCTGAACCATCTCTGCTGGTACCTGCGGCCCTTGCAGCCTCAGTGGAGGCAGGTCCCCTCCCCCAGTACTCCTCATCAGAGCCCTCTGCCTGCCCTGATGCATGGGAGTTGTTTGTTAAAGAGCCTCAGGACAAAAGTGAAACTAACCAGTCTACTGCTGAGTCTGAGCCTTTGGGGGAGGGAAAGAAGGCACACCCTCAAACCTTCCCAGTAAACAACAACCCCACAACCACTCAACCACAATCCTGGCTTCCGCCCAACCTAAAGGAGTTATTAGCCATTAGGAAAGCAGTACAGGAAGATGGTCTCTCAGCCCCATATACTCAACAATTATTAGACAATTTTAGCATTAATCTCAATTGTCCTTATGATTGGAAATGTTTGGCCAGAACCATCCTACCTCCTGGAGACTTGATCCAGTGGAAAGCACTGTTTACGAGCAGGCTAAACTTCTCGCAGACTGAAACCATGCTTCCGGAAGTGGTAATACACCTAACTTAAAGGCGGAGGTGGAGGCACCTCAAGGGGAAGGTCGGTACGCCTCCCCAGCTGCTCAAGTCCAGGGCCAGCCTAGGTATTTTGACCAGGTCTGCCTCTGTACCATGCGTGCATTTGCCCAAATTAATCCCAAAGGGAAGCCAGCCTAATTGTCCAAATTAGTCCAAGGATTGAATGAAGGCTTCTCAGAGTTCTTATACAGAGTCCTGGAGGCTGTTGATGGGAAGGTTACTCATTCTCAGGCAGCTGATGCCCTCACTCGAGAATTAGCATGGGAAGGAGCTAATGCGCAGTGTAGACAGGCCATAGCACCAGTAAAGTCCAGAAATATTGATGATTGAGTCCTTGCGTGACGCGATGTTAGCAGTAGACCTGCAGCACCTTTGGCTGCTGAGCTCCCAGAACTCGTGAATTTAAGAGTAGGAGCTGAGGCCCCAAAAGGGGGCGTGGCCACATCGAAAAAAACAACCTCCCTCTGAGAAGGATAAAAACAACCTCCCCTCAGTGTAGAAAGGACTTTTCACTGGCAAAGGGACTGCCGCTCCGATAAAGGTAAGGAAGGCAATACTCTACCGCCTTTAAACGGGAAAGGAGGCAGCTCTCAGCCCCGCAAGTAAGAGACCTTAAAATCCAGATACAAAAAGAGAAAGAGGGGATAATAGAAAGTAACCCACATACTATATTAACACAGGCTTTAACCACATTAAACTTTTTTTTCATTTTGATAATCATGGTCTCCCTCCAATACACAAGCACTGGCGAGGTCTTCGGGATCTTCCAACACCCCTTGCCCTGGTTCCATGGCAGGATCCCCTTTCAAGAATATGGAAGGGCCCCGATCCACTATTAACCCAAGGGAGAGGTTTTTGCTTATATCTTCCTAGAAGACAAGAGACATCCCCTCCGGATTCCAGCGAGAGACATCAAGCCGCACACCTTAACAGATGAGTCGGAGGCCAGTCACTCCACCAGTGGCAGAAATGACCTCTCACTAGGGACTCTATTCTTATTAATGTGTGCTATCATCACTGCCAACAGTACAGGAGCACACGGATAGACTCTATGGACCATCGTGCAACACCCTGGGGTCTTAATGCCTGTGAAGACCGATAGTCTCCAATTCCCTGTCACCCGAGACTCTGACTGTTCGGTGGGGTTTCCCTGTGATAGGGCCAGACACAGTGAGGTTTCTTGGAATGGAACCTTATTCTGTGATCCTTTCAACCACCAGGTGTTAAAATGGTCAACTACTCTTAACACTTCAGAGAGCAGCTGGGAGGCAATGTTACTAAACAGATCAGTAAGTCCACCCAGCATTTCTTTCAGCCCTGCTTTAGGCTCCTTTCCTTTTTTCCCATAAGCAATAAGAGCTCTTTTGATTGTACCACTGTAAAAAATATATCTTACTTTGGGTTTCAGCCACCTCACTTGGCTAAACCCCGCTAACCTATTCATTTGGGCTACCCTAGCTGGTATAGCATTTTTCCTCTTCTGTATGTTCACCAAGATAGCCCGCATAACTGCATAATAGGCCATGACTATACACATCCAACCGGCACTAATAAAAGGAAGGGGGAGATGTAGGTAGAGAACACGAGGTTTTGTCTCGGTGCAGAGGCTAATGCATGCTGTGAGCATACTCCAGCATTTCAGATCTTTCTGGCAAACCAGGGAGATGGCAACGCCCCCCTGAGCCTCTCCCAGAGCCGCCTACACAACCCTGACCTTTCATTGGCTCCCCCAATATGGTGTTCCATGATTGGCCACCTCCACCTATAAATACCTGTTCTTCCTCAATAAAGTTTCCCATTGATTTCTAAAATGGTGGTATAGTGTGCTCTATGACTTTACCATGGAATTCTCAAATTCTGCAAACATCCTTCTGCCCTGTTACCTGATTATTAGAAGTGATTTCCAAAAGTCATCCCTGTGTTTAAGGCATTTGTCCTTATTGTATAAACACATTACTACATGTTTCCTCATGTTCCAAAATGATTTACACTTGTTTTGAAACTATAGGGTGGAAGTAACTGTTTCTTTTCAAGCTTCTCCTCCTGTTTTCTAACACTGTGCAGTTGTGTACTTAATGCATAATTTCAGAGACTTACTGAAGTGGTACAAACACCTTTCTGCACTCTGCTCAAAGGGAGATGTGATTTGCACTAGTTTGCCAAGGCTTTTTCTTTGTTTCGTGCTCCTCTCAGTTAGTTCTCAGTGTGTTCTCACATTCCTATAGTGTGTTTGTATCTCTGTTTCAGGGTTTTTACCACAGTGTACAAGAACCTTTCTAAATTCTTTCCTCGTAGTGACAAGGCATTTCCATGAGTTTTATATGTTGTCCAGTTTTCTGCTGCTTTGCAGTGATTTCCTATAGGGTTTTTGAAAATGGGGTATAATGTGCTTTCTTCATTTTACCAGGCGTTGTCTCACATTGCACCCGCACCTTTCTTGAACTCTTGCTTGATGGTTCCAAGTTATTTCCAACTGTTTATTCCTGTTCAGTTTGGCATTCTAGTGAATCCTCAGGGGTTTCTAACAGTGTGCTTTGGTGTGATTACTGCCCTGTGGAAGGGATGTCCACTGTCTGTAAACATTTCTCTACCTTCTATTCTCCCATTTTGAAGCTATTTTCCCTATGTTCAAACCATTCAGTCCAGTTTACTGTTGCCATACACTGAATTCAAAATTTCAATATAATGTGCTTACTGCACACAATCACTGCATTCCCCACATTGTCAAACGCCTTTCTGTTGTTTTTCCCCAAGTTCCACAGTGATCTTCACTTGTTTTCATACCACTTGGAATAAGGACTGCTTCTTTCAGGGCCTTCTTAGTTGTTTCCAAATCTCTGGTGTAGTGCACTTACTTTTCTGTGCCTTGTAATTGCTCACGTTATAATCAAAACCCTCTACACTTTTCCTTACAGGGAGCGAGCACTGATTTGCCTTGTTCTCCAGTTCACTCACTTTCACGGGGCTCTTCTTTGAACACACAGTGATTTGTCTCACTGCCGGAGTGTGCTTAATGCTGCAAATCAGCAGCTGACTGCTGCAACTCAAGTCTGTACCCGCATGGTACAAAACGGTTTCTATCCTCTTTCCTCACATTGAGAAGTATTTCCTGACTAGTAAGTCTACTTGTCCACTCCTGTTCTGTGATTTTCCATTGGTTTCAAAAACTGTGGTATAGTGCACTCTCTGCATTTGCCATGGAATGCTCGATTTCTGCAAACATCCTTCTGCACTTTTACCTGATTATTAGAAGTGATTTCCAACAGTCATCCCAGGGTTTATTGTATCATCTTTTTAATTTTGCACTCCAGTGAACTCTCTGGGGTTCAGAGCCTGAGCTTTGCTGCTATTAACTGCACCATGTAAGGCATTTCCACCCTTTGCATGAACATATTTCTACACTCTTTCCTTCCATAGCAAAGTGATTTTCTCCCGTTTCACATTCGTGAATTCGGAGTTTCCGACAGTGTGCTCTAAGGTACTAACTGCTCTTGAGCACATATTTTCCCTCATTGTCAAGCACCTTTCTAAACTCTTTCCCAATGCTTCCAAGTGATTTTCACTGTTTTGCACACCATTTGGTATAAATGACCACTTCTTTTCAAGGAGTACCCAGTGTTTTCAACAATGTGTTAAGGCACAGAGTGTGCTTCCTGTTGTATGTCAGGCATTGACCCGGATTGCATCAACACCTTTCTGTGCTCTTACCTCGCAGTGAGAAGAAAGTGATTTACACTTGTCTTCTATATCAGTGTCTTGTTGCTTTTGAGAGCACCCTGGAGATTTTTCAAACTGCTCGAGAGGGCTTACTGCTATATTTCAGGGTTTTTTTTCCACACATTACAAAAGCCTAGCTGTACTCTTTCCTTACACTGAGAAATCAATTCCATGAGTTACCTTACTAGTTTGTTCATTGCACTGCTGCCTTTCAGTGATTTCATATAGGGTAGCTACGACTGTGCTTTAGTGTGCTTTGTGTACTTGACCATGGATTTCCTCACATGGTACACTCCTGTTTCTTGCAGTCTTCCCTGATTGTTACTAGGGATTCCCACTCTTCATTACGGTTGAGATCTGCTTTGAAGTGAGTCCTCCGGGGTTCCTAACACTGTGCAACGGTGCGGCTCCTGTGCTATGTAAGGCATTTCCCTCATTGTATAGACACATTCCTACATCTTTCCTTTGTTCCAAAATCACCTTCACTTGTTTTCCAACTATGTGGTTTGAAAACCTGCTTCATATCAAGCATTTCCTAGTGGTTTCTGACACTGTGCTGTGGTCTGCTCACTGCTCTACTGCAGGGATTTACCCAAACTGAATGAACACCTTTCCACACTATGTGCAAAGTGAGCTGTAATGTAAAATTGGTTTCCAATGTTCACTACGTTCCATGCTCATTTCAGTGAATTCCCAGTGTTTCATCACACTGCCATGGTGTGCTTACTGCTCTATTTTAGGTATTTTCCCCGTATTGTAAAAGAGAACTTTCCATATGCCTCCCTCACACTGTGAAGTGATTTCCCTGCAGCCTAACTACTTTCTGCAGGGCACTGTTCCTACTGACAGAATTCCCAGTAGTTTCTAATATTGTAGTGTAGTGTGCTCTCTGCTTGTTTCCACAAACTTCTCACATCATGCGCACACAATTCTGCAGTCTTTCGGGGGCTTGACAAGTGATTGCCAGCAGTTTTCCTCATGTATATTACGTTTACTTTTGTTTCAAGTTAATTCTCAGGGCTTCCAAAGGTTTGCTAAGGTGTGATCACTCCTTTATTTAAGGCATTTCCCCTTATTGTATAAACACATTTCTACATGTTTCCTCGTGTTCCAAAATGATTTTCTCTTGTTTGGAAGCTGTAGAGTGGAAGTAACTGCTTCTTTTCAAGCATATCCTCCTGGTTTCTGACACTGTGCTCTGGTGTGCTTACTGCTCAATTTCAGAGACTTACGGAAATGGTACAAACACCTTTCTGCACTCTGCTCAAAGTGAGATGTGATTTATAGTAGTTTGCCAAGGCTTTTGTTCAGTTTCGTGCTCCTCTCTGTTAGTTCTCAGTGTGTTCTCACATTCCTATAGTGTGCTTATAGCTCTGTTTCGGGTTTTTTCCTGCAGTGTACCAGAACATTCATATATTCTTTCCTCGCTGTGACAAGGAATTTCCACGAGTTTTATTGCTGTCCAGTTTTCTGCTCCTTTGAGTGATTTCCTATAGGGTTTCTAAAACTTGGGTATAATGTGTTTATTGCAGTTCAGATTGGCTTTCCACTGAATCCTCAGGGGTTTCTAACAGTGTGCTTGGTGTGAATAATGTCCTAATGAATGCATTTCCACTGTGTGTAAACATTTCTCTACCCTCTCTTCTCCCATTGTGAGGTGATTTTCTCCTGTGTTCAAACCATTTAGTCCAGTTTAAAATTGCCGTACAGTGAATTAAAACTTTCAAGATAATGTGCTTACTGTGCTTAAGCACTGCGTTCCCAAATTGTCAAATGCCATTCTCTTCTCTTTCCTCAAGTTCCACAGTGATCTTCACTTGTTTTCATACTATTTGCAATAGGGACTTCTTCTTCCAGGTCCTTCTTAGTTGTTTCCAAAACTCTGGTATAGTGCACTTACTGCTCTATGCCAGTGATTTGCTCACATTGTACTCCATACAGTCTGCACTTTTCCTTACAGTTAGCGAGCACTGATTTGCCTTGTTCTCCAAATCACTCTCTTTCTCGGGGCTCTTCAGTGACGTTTTAGTGGTTTATCTCACTGCCGAAGTGTGCTTACTACTGCAATTCAGCAGCTTACTGCTGTAATTCAGGTCTGTACCCGCATGGTACAAAAAGTTTTCTATTCTCTTTCCTCACATTGAGAAGTATTTCCTGATTAGTGAGTTTACTTTATCACTCCTGTTCTGTGATTTCCCATTGGTTTGTAAAACTGTGGTATAGTGCGCTCTTGGCACTTTGCCATGGATTTCTCGATTTCTGCAAACTTCCTTCTGCATAGTTACCTGGTTATTAGAAGAGATTTCCAACAGCCATCCCAGTGTTTATTATATCATCTTTCTAATTTCTCACCCGAGCGAACTCTCAGGGGTTCTGAGCCTGAGTTCTGCTGCTATTAACTGCTCCAAGTAAGGCATTTCCACCATTTGCATGAACATATTTATACACTCTTTCCTTTAGTGTGCTTGTAGCTCGCAGTGACAAGGAATTTTCACGAGTTTTCTATGTTGTCCAGTTTTCTGCTGCTCGGCTGTGATTTCCTATCAGATTTCTAAAACTGGGGTATAATGTGCTTTCTGCATTTTACCAGCTGTTGTCTCTCGTTCCACCCACACCTTTCTTGCACTCTTGCCTGATCTTTCCATGTGAATTCCAACTGTTTATTCCAGTTTAGTTTGGCTTTCCAGTGAATCCCCAGGGGTATCTAATAATGTGCTTTGGTGTGATTACTGCCCTATGGAAGGCATTCGAACTGTGTGTAAACATTTCTCTACCCTCTCTTCTCTCATTCTGAAGTGATTTTTTCCTGTGTTCAAAGCATTCAGTCCAGTTTACCGTTGCCATACAGTGAATTCAAAGTTTCAAGATAATGTGCTTACTGCGCTTAAGCTCTGCGTACCCAAACTGTCAAACTCCTTTCTCTTCTTTTTCTTCAAATTCCACAGTCATCTTCACATGTTTTCATACTACTTGGAATAAAGAGTGCTTCTTTCAGGGCCTTCTTAGTTGTTTCCAAAACTCTGGTATAGTGCACTTACTTCTCTATGCCAGTGATTTGCGAGCATTGTCCTCAAAACTCTCTACACTTTTCCTAACAGTGAAGGAGCACTGATTTGCCTTATTCTCCATTTCACACACTTTCACGGGGCTCTTCAGTGAAATCTCAGTGGTTTGTCTCACTGCCGGATTGTGCTTACTGCTGCAATTCAGCAGCTTAATGCTGCAATTCAGGTCTGTACCCGCATGGTACAATAAGGTTTCTAACCTATTTCCTCACATTGAGAAGTATTTCCTGACTACTCAGTCTACTTTATCACTCCTCTTCTGTGATTTCCCATTGGTTTCTAAAATATGATATAATGCACTCTCTGCACTTTGCCATGAATTTCTCCAATTCTACAAACATCCTTCTGCACTGTTACCTGATTATTAGAGGTGATTTCCAACAGTCATCCCAGTGTTTATCATATCACCGTTTTAATTTCGCACCCCAGCGAATTCTCAGAGGTTCTGAGCCTGAGTTCTGCTGCTATTAACTACTCAATGTAAGGCATTTCCACCCTTTGCATGAGGATATTTCTACACTCTTTCCTCCCATAGAAAAGTGATTTTCTCCAGTTTCAGATTAGAGAATTCAGAGTGTTTCCGACAGTGTGCTCTAAGGTGCTAACTGCTCTCAGGCACTGATTTTCCCTCATTATCAAACACCTTTCTGCACTCTTTCCCCATGTTCCTAAGTGATTTTCAATGGTTTGCACCCCATTTGGTATAACTGACTACTTCTTTTCAAGGAGTTCCCAGTTGTTTTCAACACTGTGTTGAGGCACAGAGTGTAATTCCTGTTGTATGGCAGGCATTACCTGGATTGCATAAATACGTTTCTACACTCTTACCTCACAGTGAGAAGCAAGTAATTGACACTTGTCTTCTATTTCAGTGTCCTGTTGCTTTTGAGAGCATCCTCGGTGGTTTCTCAAACTGCTCCAGTGCGCTTACTGCTGTAATTCGGGGTTTTTTCCCGCAGATTTCCAAAGTCTTGCTGTACTCTTTCCTAACACTGAGAAATCATTTCCATGAGTTACCTCACTAATATGTCCAATGCCCTGCTGCCTTTCAGTGATTTACAACAGGGTGGCTACGACTGTGCTACATTGTGCTTTGTGTACTAGAACAGGGATTTTCTGACATGGCACACTACTCTTTCTTGCACTCTTCCCTAATTGTTTCTAGGTATTCCCAACTCTTTATTACCATTGAGATCTGCTATCAAGTGAGTCATCCGGGGTTCCTAACACTGGGCTTCGATGCGGCTCCTCTGCTATGTAAGGCATTTTCCCTCATTGTATAAATACATTCCTACATCTTTCCTCGTGTTCCAAAATCACATTCACTTGTTTCCAACTATGTGTTATGAGGGACTGCTTCTTTTCACGCTTTTCCTAGAAGTTTCTGACACTGTGCTCTGGTGTGCTCACTGCTCTGCTGCAGGGATTTACCTGAATTGAACAGATACCTATCCACACTATGCGCAAAGTGAGCTGTACGTACAGTTGGTTTCCAATGTTCACATAATTTCGTGCTCACTTTAGTGAATTCTCTGTGTTTCCTCACACTGCCATGGTATGCTTACTACTTTATTTTAGGTATTTTCCCCGTACTGTACAAGAGAACTTTCCATGCGCCTCCCTCACACTGTGAAGGCATTTCCCTGCATCCTAACTACTTCTCCAGGGCACTGTTCCTAGTGACAGAATTCCCAGTACTTTCTAAGATTGTAGTGTATTGTGCTCTGTGCTGGTTGCCACAGACTTCTCACATCATGCAAACACCATTCTGCACTCTTTTGGGGTCTTGACAAGGGATTGCCAGCAGTTTTCCTCCTGTTTACTACATTTACTTTTGTTTCTAGTAAATTCTCAGGGCTTCCAACCATGTGCAAAGGTGCGAGCTATCACTCCTCTATGTAAGGCATTTTCTATTATTGTATAAATACATTTCTACATGTTTCCTCATGTTCCTAAACATTTTACACTTGCTTGGAAACTACAGGGTGGAAGAAACTAATTCTTTTCAGGCATCTCCTCCTGGTGTCTAACACTGACCTGTGGTGTGCTTACTGCTCAATTTTAGAGACTAACCGATATGGTCCAACACCTTTCTGCACTCTGCTCAAAGTGAGATGTGATTTGCACTAGTTTGCCAAGGCTCTTGCTCAGTTTCTTGCTCCTCTCAGTTAGTTCTCAGTGTGTTCTTACATTCCTATAGTGTGCTTGTAGCTCTATTTCAGGGTTTTCCCCTCAGTGTACAAGCACCTTTCTATATTCTTTTCTCGCATTGACAAGGCATTTCCATGAGTTTTCTATGTTTTCAAATTACTGCTGCTCTGCAGCGTTTTTCTATAGAGTTTCTAAAACTGGGGTATAATGTGCTTTCTGCATTTTAAAAGGCATTGTCTCCCGTTGCTCCCACACCTTTCTTGCATCCTTACCTGATGTTATTTAGTGATTTCCAATTGTTTATTCCAGTTCAGTTTGGCTTTCCAGTGAATCCTCAGGGGTTTCTAACAGTGTGATTTGGTGTGCTTACTGCCCTATGGAAGGCATTTACACTGTGTGTAAACATTTCTCTACCCTGTTTTCTCCCATTGTGAAGCGATTTTCTCCTGTGTTCAAACAATTCATTACAGTCCATACAGTAAATTCAAAGTTTCAAGACTATGTGCTTACTGCGCTTAAGCACTGCCTTCCCCACATTGTCAAATTTCTTTCTCTTCTATTTCCTCAAGTTCACAGTGATCTTAACGTGTTTTCATACTACTTGGAATAAAGACTTCTTCTTTCAGGGCCTTCTTAGTTGTTTCCAAACTCTGGTATAGTGCACTTACTGCTCTATGCCAGTGATTTGTTCACATTGTACTCCAAACCCTCTACACTTTTCCTTACAGTGAGCAATCACTGATTTGCCTTTTTCTCCATTTCACTCACTTTCAAGGGTCTCTTCATGAAGTCTCAGTGGTTTGTCTCACTTCCTGAGTGTGCTTACTGCTGCAATTTGGCATCTTACTGCTGCAATTCAGGTCTGTACCCGCATGGTACAAAAAGGTTTCTATCCTCTTTCCTCACATTGAGAAGTATTTCCTGACTAGTAAGTCTTCTTGTTCACTCCTGTTCTGTGATTTCCCATTGGTTTCTAAAAGTGTGGTATAGTGCACTCTCTGCACTTTGCCATGGATTTCTCAAATTCTGCAAACATCCTTCTGCACTGTTACCTGATTATTAGAAGTGATTTCCAACAGTAAACCCAGTGTTTATCATATCATCTTTTTAATTTCGCACCCGGGCGAACTCTCAGGGGTTCTGAGCCAGAGCTCTGCTACTATTAACTTCTCTATATAAGGCATTTCCACCCTTTGCATGAACATATCTCTACAGTCTTTCCGCCCATAGCAAAGTGATTTCCTCCCGTCTCATATTCTTGAATTCAGAGTTTTTCCAACAGTGGGCTGTAAGATGCTAACTGCTCTTAAGCACTGATTTTCGCTCATTGTTATGCACCTTTCTACACTCTTTGCCCATCTGTCCAAGTGATTTTCACCGGGTTGCACACCATTTAGTATAAATGACTACTTTTTTTCAAGGAGTTCCCAGTTGTTTTCAACACTGTGTTGAGGCACAGAGTGTGCTTCCTGTTGTATGTCAGGCATTAACCCAGATTGCATAAACACCTTTCTACGCTCTTAACTCACAGTGAGAAGGAAGTGATTTACAGTTGTCTGCTATTTCAGTGTCCTGTTTCTTTTGAGAGCATCCTCGGTGGATTCTCAAATTGCTCGAGAGCGTTTACTGCTGTATTTTAGGGTTTTTCTTTCCCGCAGATTAGGAAAGCCTTGCTTTACTCTTTGCTTGCACTGAAAAATTATTTCAATGAGTTATCTCACTAGTTTGTTTAATGCACCCCTGTCTTTCAGTGATTTTCTATAGGGTGGCTACGACTGTGCTACAGTGTGCTTTGTGAACTTCACTGGGGATTTTCTCACATGGAACATTATTCTTTCTTGCACTCTTCCCTGATTGTCACTAGGGATTCCCAACTCTTTATTACCATTGATATTTGCTTTCAAGTGAGTCCTCCGTGGTTTCTAACACTGTGCTATGGTGCAGCTCCTGCGCTATGTAAGGCATTTCCCCTCATTGTATAAACACATTCCTACATCTTTCTTCGTGTTCCAAAATCACCTTCACTTGTTTTCCAACTATGTGGTATGAGTGACTGCTTCTTTTCACGCAGTTCTTAGTGTTTTCTGACACTGTGCTGTGGTGTGCTCACTGCTCTGCTACAGGGATTTATTCGAATTGAACAGAAACTTTCCACACTATGCACAAAGTGAGCTGTATTGTACACTTGGTTTCCAATGTTCACTCCATTTTGTGCTCATTTCAGTGAATTCTCAGTGTTTCATCACACTGCCATGGTGCGCTTACTGCTCTATTTTAGTTATTTTTCCGCGTATTGTACAAAAAAATTTCCATACGCCTCCCTCACACTCTGAAGTTATTTCCCTGCAGCCTAACTACTTTCTCCAGGGCACTGATTCTAGTAACAGAATTCCCAGTAGTTTCTAAGATTTTAGTGTAGTGTGCTCTCTGCTGGTTGCCACAGACTTCTCACATCATGTGCACACCATTATGCCCTCTTTCGGGGTCTTGACAAGTGATTCGCAGAAGTTTTCCTCACGTGTATTACCTTTACTTTTAGTTCAAGTGAATTCTCAGGGCTTCCAACCCTGTGTTAGGTGCGATCACTCCTCTATATATGGCATTTCCCCTTATTGTATAAACATATTTCTACATGTTTCCTCATGTTCCAAAATGATTTTCATTTGTTTGGAAACTATAGGGTAGAAGTAACTGTTCTTTTCAAGCATCTCCTCCAGGATTCTAACACTGTGCTTACTGCTCAATTTCAGAGACTTACCGAAATGCTACAAACACCTTTCTGCACTCTGCTCAAAGTGAGTTGTGATTTGCACTAGGTTGCAAAAGCTTTTGCTCAGTTTCGTGCTCCTTTCAGTTAGTTCCCAGTGTGTTCCCACATCACTATAGTGTGCTTGCAGCTCTGTTTCAGGGTTTATCCCACAGTGTACAAGAACATTTCTATATTTTTCCTGGAGTGACACGGCATTTCTATGAGTTTTCTTTGTTGTCCAGTTTTCTGCTGCTTTGCAGTGATTTCCTATAGGGTTTCTAAAACTGGGTTATAATGTGCTTTCTGCATTTTACCAGGCGTTGTCTCACGTTGCACCTGCACCTTTCTTGCACTCTTGCCTAATGGTTCCACGTGATTGCCAACTGTTTATTCCAGTTCAGTTTGGCTTTCCAGTGAATCCTCACGGGTGTCTAACAGTGTGCTTGGTGTGATTACTGCCCTGTGGAAGGTATTTCCATTGTGTGTAAACATTTCTCTAACCTCTTTGTTCCCATTGTGACGCGATTTCCTCCTGTGTTCAAACCATTCAGTCCAGTTTACTGTTGCCTTACAGGAAATTCAATTTTTTAAGACAATGTGCTTATTGTGCTTAAGCACTGCGTTCCCCACATTGTCAAATGGCTTTCTCTTCTCTTTCTTCAAGTTCCACAGTGATCTTAACATGTTTTCATACTATTTGGAATAAGGACTGCTTCTTTTAGGGCCTTCTTAATTGTTTCCAAAAATCTGGTATAGTGCACTGACTGCTCTAGGCCAGTCATTTGCTCACATTGTACTCCAAACACTCTTAACTTTTCCTTACAGTGAGCGAGCACTGATTTACCTTCTTCTCCATTTCACTTACTTTCACGGGGCTCTTCAGTGAATTGTCAGTGTTTTTTCTCACTGCCAGAGTGTGCTTACTGCCGCAATTCAGCAGCTTACTGCTGCAATTCAAGTCTAAACCCACATGGTACAAAAAGGTTTCTGTCCTCTTTCCTCACATTGATAAGTATTTCCTGACTAGTCAGACGGCTTTATCACTCCTGTTCTGTGATTTCCCATTGGTTTCTAAAATATGGTATAATGCACTCTCTGCACTTTGCCATGGATTTCTCAAATTCTGCCAACATCCTTCTGCACTGTTACCTGATTATTAGAGGTGATTTTCAACAGTCATCACAGTGTTTATTATATCACCTTTTAATTTCACACCTGAGCGAACTCTCTGGGGTTCTCAGCCTGAGCTCTGCAGCTATTAACAGCCTCATGTAAGGCATTTCCACCCTTTACATGAACATATTTCTACACTCTTTCCTCCCAAATCAAAGTGATTTTCTCCCGTTTCAGATTCATGAATTCAGAGTGTTTCCGACAGTGTGCTGGAACGTGCTCACTGCTCTTAAGCACTGATTTTCCCTCATTGTCAAGCACGTTTTACACTCTTTCCCCATATCCAAAGTGATTTTCACTGGTGTGCACACCATTTGGTATAAATGACTACTTCTTTTCAAGGAGTTCCCAGTTGTTTTCAACACTGTGTTGAGGCACACAGTGTGCTTCCTGTTGTATGTCAGGCATTAACCCATATTGCAAAACACCTTTCTATGGTCTTACCTCGCAGTGAGAAGGAAGTGATTTACACTTCTATATCAGTGTTCTGTTGCTTTTGGGAGCATCCTCGGTAGTTTTGCAAACTCTTTGAGAATGTTTACTGCTGTATTTCAGGGTTTTTTTTTCTGCAGATTACAAAGGCTTTGCTGTACGCTTTGCTTACACTGAGAAATCTTTTCCATGAGTTACCTCACTAGTTTGTTCAATGCACTGCTGCATTTCAGTGATTTCCTATAGGGTGGCTATGACTGTGGTTTAGTGTGCTTTGTGAAATTGACCAGGGATTTTCTCACATGGTACATTACTCTTTCTTGCACCCTTCCCAGATTGTTAGTAGGGATTCCCACTCTTTATTACTGTTGAGATCTGCTTTCAAGTGAGTCCTCCGGGTTCCTAACACTGTGCTACCATGCGGCTCCTGCGCTATGTAAGGCATTTCTCCTCATTGTATAAACACATTCCTACATCTTTCCTCGTGTTCCAAATTCACCTTCACTAGTGTTCCAAATATGTGGTATGAGTTACTGCTTCTTTTCACGGATTTCTTAGTGGTTTCTGACACTGTGCTGTGGTTTGATCACTGCTCTACTACAGGGGTTTAACCGAATTGAACAGACACCTTTCCACTTATGTGCAAAGTGAGCTCATTTCAGTGAATTCTCAGCGTTTCCTCACACTGCAATGATGTGCTAACTGCTATATTTTAGGTATTTTCCCCGTATTGTACAAGAGAACTTTCCATTTGCGTCCCTCACAATGTGAAGTGATTTCACTGCAACCTAACTACTTGCTCCAGGCCCTTGTTCCTAGTGACTGAATTCCCAATAGTTTCTAAGATTGTCGTGTAGTGTGCTCTGTGCTGGTAGTCACACACTTCTCACATCTTGCACACACCATTCTGCCCTCTTTCGGAGTCTGGTCAAGTGATTGCCAGCAGTTTTCCTGATATTTATTACGTTTACTTTTGTTCCAAGTGAATTCTCAAGGCTTCCAACCCTGGGCTAACGTACAATCACTCCTCTATGCAAGGCATTTCCCCTTATAGTCTAAACACATTTCTACATGATTCCTCATGTTCCAAAACGATTATCACTTGTTTGGAAACTAAAGGGTGAAAGTAATTGCTTGTTTTCAAGCAGGTCCTCCTGGTATCTAACACTGTGCTGTGGTGTTCTCACAGCTCAATTTCAGAGACTTACCAAAATGGTACAAACACCTCTCTGCTCTCTGCTCAAAGGGAGATGTGATTTCCACTAGTGTGGCAAGGCTTTTGCTCAGTTTCATGCTCCTCTCAGTTAGTTCTCAGTGTGTTCTTACATTCCTATAGTGTGCTTGTAGCTCTGTTTCAGGGTTTTTCCTTTAGTGTACAAGAACCTTTCTATATTCTTTCCTCGCAGTGACAAGTCATTTCCATGAGATTTCTATGTTCTCCAGTTTTCTGCTGCTTTGCAGTGATTTCCAATAGGGTTTCTAAAACTGGGGTATAATATGCTATCTGTATTTTACCAGGCGCTGTCTCAGATTGTACCCACACCTTACTTGCACTATTGCCTGATGTTTCCAAGTGATTTCCAACTGTTTATTCCAGGTCAGGTTGGCGCTCCAGTTACTCCTCTCGGGTTTATAACAGTGTGCTTTGGTGTTATTACTGCCCTATGGAAGGCATTTCCACTGTGTGTAAACATTTCTCTACCCTGTTTTCTCCCATTGTGAAGAAATTTTCTCCTGTGTTCAAATGATTCAGTCCAGTTTACTGTTGCAGTACAGTGAATTCAAAGTTTCAAGATAATGTGCTTACTACGCTTAAGCACAGCGTTGCGCACATTGTCAAACGCCTTTCTGTTGTCATTCCTCAAGTTCCACAGTGATCTTCACTTGTTTTAATACTACTTGGAATAAGGACTGCTTATTTCAGGGCCTTTTAGTTGTTTCAAAAACTCTGGTATAGTGCACTTACTGCTCTATGCCACTGAATTGCTGACATTGTACTCAAAATTCTCTACACTTTTCCTTACAGTGAGCGAGCACTGATTTGCCTTGTTCTCTATTTCGCTCACTTTCACGGGGCTCTTCAGTGAAGTCTCAGTGGTTTGTCTCACTGCCGGAATGTGCTTACTGCTGCAATTCAGGTCTGCACCCGCATGGTACAAAAAGGTTTCTATCCTCTTTCCTCACATTGAGAAGTATTTCCTGACTAGTCAGTCTACTTTATCACTCCTGTGCTGTGATTTGCCATTGGTTTCTAAAACTGTGGTGTAGTGCACTCTCTGCAGGTTGCAATGGATTTCTCAAATTATGCAAACATCCTTCTGCACTGTTACTTGATTATTAGAAGTGGTTTTCAACAGTCAGTCCAGGGTTTATCATATCCTGTTTTTAATTTCCCACCTGAACTCCGCTGCTATTAACTGCTCCATGTAAGGCATTTCCACCCTTTGCATGAACATATTTCTACACTATTTCCTCCCTTAGCAAAGTGATTTTATCCCATTTCAGATTCTTGAATATCGGAATGTTTATGACAGTGTGAAGTAAGGTGATAACTGGTCTTAAGCACTGATTTTCCCTCATTGTCAAGCAAATTTCTACACTCTTTCCACATGTTCCCAAGTGATTTTCACTGGTTTGCTCACCATTTGGTATAAATGACTACTTCTTTTCAAGGAGTTCCCAGTTGTTTTCAACACTGTGTTGAGGCACAGAGTGTGCTTCCTGTTGTATGTCAGGCATTAACCCGTATTGCATAAACACCTTTTTACGCTGTTACATCCCAAGGAGAAGGAAGTAATTTATACTTGTCTTCTATATCAGTGTCGTCTTGCTTTGAGAGCATCCTCCATGGTTCCTCACACTACTTGAGAGCACTTACTGCTGTATTTCAGGGTTTTTTTCACGCAGATTACAAAAGGCTTGCTCTACTCTTTCCTTTCACTGAAAAATCATTTCCAAGAGTTACCTCACTAGTTTGTTCAATGCACTGCTACCTTTCACTCATTTCCTATAGGGTGGCTACGACTATGCTACAGTGTTCTTTGTGTACTTGTCCAGGGATTTTCTCACATGGTGCATGCCTCTTTATTGCACTCTTCCCTTATTGTTACTAGGGATTCCCAACTCTTTATTACTGTTGAGATCTGCTTTCAAGTGAGTCCTGTGGTGTTCCTAACACTGTGCTACAGTGTGGCTCCTTTGCTATGTAAGGCATTTCCCCTTATTGTATAAACACATTCCTACATCTTTCCTCGTGTTCCAAAATCACCTTTACTTGTTTTCCAACTATGTGGAATGAGTGACTTCTTATTTTCAAGCATTTCCTTTTGGTTTCTGACACTGTGCTGTGGTGTGCTCACTGCTCTACTGCAGGGCTTTACCCAAATTGAACAGACACCTTTCCATACTATGCGCAAAGTGAGCTATGATGTACACTCAGTTTCCAATATTCACTCTGTTTCATGCTCATTTCAGTGAATTCCCAGTGTTTCATCACATTGCCATTGTGTGCTTACTGGTCTATTTTAAGTATTTTCCCCGTATGGTACAAGAGACCTTTCAATACGCCTCCCTCACACTGTGAAATCATTTTCCTGCAGCCTAACTACTTTCTCCAGGGCACTAGTCCTAATGACAGAATTCTCAGTATTTTCTAAGATTGTAGGGTAGTGTGCTCTCTGCGGGTTGCCACATACTTCTCAC
>PVJC01030258.1:0-11459 GCA_004026665.1 Murina feae | reverse complement strand
AATGAAGTGAAACAGTAAAAAAATGAATAAAAGATAACAATTTCTGACCTTTACTTGTGGTAAATAAATAATAAAAAACATAAAGCACATACATATATACAAGGGTAAATACTGTATTATCCTTACCTTGACTACTGCTGTTGGCTTGCACAGTGAATGTTGCAAAGTGGGGAAAGACAGGCTTACACTAGGCTGCTGGGGGGAGGAAGTTTGAGAGGCAGAACCTGCAGAAGGTGCATGTGATACTCGGTCAGGTGAGTCTGAAGAGGCAGATCCTGCAGAAGGTGCTGGAGATACTGGGTCAGGTGTGTCTGGAGAGGCATATGAGGTAGAGGGTACGGGATCTGTTACAGGCCTCTCTACCTTCTTAAAATAATGTTCAAGGCTGGTCTGGAAGGATACCTTCTTCTCCTCCTCCCAAATCTCCTTGTAACACTGCAGGCTATCCATGACCCCTCTGGCAACCTTAGTGTACCTGTCAATGTCCGGGTCTTGAGCCTCAAACCTTGCCAAGGCATCCTCTATCATGGCAAAGGCCCCTGCTAATTCCTCGCTTGTAAATCTCTTGGGCTCTGGGGTTGGTGTGTCTTCCTCTTCAATTAACTGCTGTTTCAGTTGAATGAGGTCCTTGGTAGATAGCTCCTCTCCATGAGATGCCAGCAGCTCTGTGACATCCTCAGCCTCCACCTCCAAATCAAGCTTCTTACTCAACTCAACAACATTCTTAATGATAACCTCAATTGAATTGCCACAGTCATGGAAACCATTCACAAACTGGGGACACAGTTTTTTCCAAACACCATTCAAGTTCGTCTGCTTCACTTCATCCCAAGAATCAGAAATGTTTTTTACAGCAGCAAGAACATTGTAAGATTTCCAAAAGTCATTGACAGTCAACTCTTTGTCCATCTCTGTTGCCCTAAAAGCCATAGCAAATGTCTTTTGGAGGTAGTAGGACTTGAAAGAGGCAATGACACCTTGGTCCATAGGCTGTAAAAGAGAGGTGGTGTTAGGTGGGAGGTAAATCACCTTGACATTTGGATGAAAGTCATTCAGATGGGCAGGGTGACCAGGGGCATTGTCCAGCACTAGCAACACCTTAAAGGGCAGCCCCTTGGAAGCACAGTAGTCCTTCACTTCTGGCACAAAATGGTTGGTGAACCAGTCCTCAAATACGCTAAGTGTCACCCATGCCTTCTTGTGAGATTTTAAGATGACAGGCAGTTGACCCTTCCATATGCCCTTGAGTGCCCTTGGATTCTCCGCCAGACACACCAAGGGCTTCAGCTTGAAGTCACCAGCAGCATTCGCCCCAAGTAGCAAAGTCAATCTCTCCTTGTTGGTTTGATGGCCTGAAGCTGTCTTCTCCTCCTTGGCAATGTGCGTATGTGTAGGCATAGGCTTCCAGAACAAGCCTGTGTCATCCACATTGAACACTTGTTTATCACAGTAACCCGCCTCCCTAACGATCTCAGCCAACGCACTAGGAAAATCACCTGCTGCTTTCACATCACCTCTAGCAGCTTCTCCTGGCACCTTAAGATTATGCAAATTAGCACGTGCCTTAAAACCTATCAACCAACCTTTACTAGCCACAAACTCTTCACTTTCACTCCCTTCCCCCTTTTCTTTTTTCAAGGCCTCAAACAATCTTTGAGCCTGTTCCTGAATCAACAGCAGGCTAACTGGGACACGCCGTTGATGCCAGTCATCCAGCCAAAGCACCAATAATCTTTCCATCGCCATCATGAGTCCACTGTGCTGCTCTGTAATCATAGCTGATTTCACAGGAGCAGACCCTTTCACATGGTCAAGTGTACGCTTTCTATCGCCCATGATTGTCGGGACAGGCGGAGGACTGAGGCCAAGCAACCTGCCCATGTCCGTTAGTGTTTCGCCCTTTTCCAAGCATCTTATTACCTCTACTTTCACTTCCATTGCAGTGTTCCTTCTTTTCTTAGCACTGCCATAAGAAGAATCTGCCTTTCGCTTAGGAGCCATAAGGAAGGGCAAAAAATGTTCAAAATAACAACACCAATGAAAGAAAGCCAATGAAGCACAATTCAAAATGGCTTATAAACTGCGATTGAATGATAGCGTCTTCCTCCAATCACCGTGTAAGTACTTATTCATCCACTCCACTGGACAACTAGTTCCCCAGTGAACTTCCTTCAAATGACTTACATCCAAATGACGGAACTTTCTTTTATATAAATACTTTGCAGATGGCAATGTAACCACGAAAGATGTTTGTTGAGTCCTATGTAACACGAAGACTATTTGGAGAGAGAGAGAGAGAGAGAGAGAGAGAGAGAGAGAGAGAGAGAGAGAGTTTTTTTGTTCCATTAATTTTATACATTCTTTGATTAACTCTTGTAATTGATGTGACCAGGATTGAAATTTGCAACCTTCTATTATTGACATTATTCACTGAGCCACTTACCTTTGGCCTCGGTCAGACATATGTGACATTTTAAGTAAATTAATCAAATAATAAACCTGAGAATAGATAGGTACAAAAACCATCATGATGACAGTGGTGGAAGGCTAGAATAGGATTCATGGGATTTCAAAAGTGTCTTCTTTACAAGAAAATATTTAAAGTAAGCTATTTCATGCCAGACTGAATTATTGCATCACTTATTTTATAGGCCGAGGATGAAGCACTAACAAGGGCAGGAGGAACTTGGTATCTGCAATGCAGGCATGCAGGGAAACACCCAAAGTGTATGTTTGTTTGTTTATAATGTCCACTTTAAATCACTTCTACTTACATCAATCTTCAAAAAGGTTTAAACTTGATGTTTCCCAGAAATTTTACTGTTTTATTAACAGTTTTGAACATATTTGAACATACTGTATCAGCATATTGGAAATAAAATATAATGATATGCTACTGAAATATCTTATCATGTCCATGTTCAGAGCCATCATTTTGGTCGTTTGAGCCACAAAACGATGAGAGTATTTACACCAGGGATATTAATAAAGATTACAAACTTCCCACAATCAGTATACGCATGTATCTTTTCTCCAGTGTAGACTCTCTTATGGATGAGGAGGTGATTATTGCAGGTTAGATTTCCCACATTTACTACTCATAAGATTTTACAGCACTGTGAACTCTCTGGTATTGAGTGAAGTTACTGCATTGCCTAAGGACTTTCCACAGTCACTACACTCATATGGCTTTTCTCCAGTGTGAACTCTCCTGCAGATAAGGAGGTAATTATTGTGCATAAAAGATTACCCACGTTCACTACACTATTATGGTTTTTCACCAGTGTTAATTCCCTGGTGTGGAGTGATGCCACTGCTTAGATTGAAGAACTTCCTGCAATCACATTACTCATTCAGCTTTACTCCAGTGTGGACTTTGTGCTGTTGAATGAGTTTGGACCTCAGGATGATGGACTTCCCTAGATCACCATACTCCTATGGCTTTTCTAAAGTGTAAAGTCTTCTATGATCAATGAGGTTAAAGATTTCTCTAAGAGCTTTCCCACATTTTTTACACTTATAAATCACTTCTGTGGAGCAAACAACTTTCTGTTTGGGGCTGGCAGCTTTTTCATTTCACCCCACTTATCACAACCTCTCCCCCAAAAATTCCTGTGAAATCTCACTACTACTGTGTGGCTCCCCAGTGTTAAAAGTGGCCTGGTCTTAGAGAATGCCTGAGATGGCTGGCAAGTCTTTCCAAACCTCCCTAGCCATTGAAGGCACCCATCCTACCTAATAAAATAGTATGCAAATTAGTCATCACTCTGTCACAAAGATAGCCGCACCTCCTGCCACAAGATGGCGTTGCCCAGTCTGCTTAAACCCCACTACTACAGGCCAGGGAAGGGGCAGAGGCTGCAATCGCAGGAACCTGAGCAGGGGCGGAGCCGGCGATCACAGGGGTTTAGGGGTCTTCTGCCCAGTCCTGCAACCTCAGGCAGAAACTGCAGGCTTGGGAAGGGGCAGAGCCAGCAATTAGAGCGGCTTAGGGGTCTATTGCCCAGGTCTGCAGCCTTGGGCAAAGATTGCAGGACTGGGAAGAGGCAAAGGCTGTGATCACAGGGACATGGGCAGGGGCGGAGCCGGTGATCGCAGGGGTTTGGGGGTCCCCTGTCCAGATCTGCATCTTAGGCCAGAGGCTACAGGCCTGGGTAGGGGTGGATCTGGAATTGGAGGGGTAGGGGAGGAGCCCGCAATCAGAGTGAAATACAGAGGAAACACCTTTTCTTACTGCTCATTGGCTAAGCTCCCTGTATGCCACTGGTAATATTCTTAGTAACTTGGTTAATAAGAATCCAAGTAGGTAACCTAGGGTTTTTCCACCACACTCTTAGAGAAAAAAATGAAGGTATGCTGCTGGAGGACTAAGAAATGTCATATCCTGCCATAGCCGGTTTGGCTCAGTGAATAATGCCTTTGCCTGCCGACCGCAGAGTCTGGGTTCAATTCTGACCAAGGGCATGTACCTAGGTTGCAGGCTACTCCCTGGCCAGGGCCAGGTCAGGACTCATGCAGGAGGCAACCAATCGAAGTGTTCCTCTCACTTTGATGTTTCTCTCTGTTTTTCCCTTCTCTTTCACATTCTGTAAAAATCAATGGAAACATATCCTCAGGTGAGGATAAAAAATAAAATAATGTCATATCCTATGAAAGACACATCTTGAAAATGCCTCAAGAAAGTTGTTATTTTTTCATGGCTAAGGGACTGGATTCTGTGTTGATGAAAACACCTTGGTGGCTGCGGTGATTGGCAGTGGCTGCAGCAGTGGGGTGATGGGGCTAGTGTCTTCTTCTGATCAGCCAGGTCACCTCCCACAAAGGGAGGCCAGTCTGCAGCTTAGGCCCTCTCTCCAAGGGGAGCAGGCAGCAGGCCTAAACAGTCAGTAGGATATCCTATGAAGGCTCCCAGTATGAGAGGGGGCAGGCTGGGCTAAGGAAGCCCCCCCTTAAGTGCACCAATTTCGTGCACCGGGCCTCTAGTATTATGTAAAAGCTGCACTGGGACACAATTGAGTCCCTGTCTATATCATCTTTCCAGAGCTTCTGTATACTGGCATCTTTCTGTTGCTTGTGAGGGTTTGCAATGAAACATAAGTCTCTCATACATGTGTAACGGATGAAAGCTTTCCGCTCAAAGTATGCTGCCTGTAACTCAGTCAGGTGCAAAATATCTTTTAAGACTGAGAAAATGATGGGTTTTCTGGGTTGCTGGGGCTTCCCTAAAAGCCTTGACCTGACTCTCCTGGTACATATACTCTGATCAGAATTGGCGTCCTCTTTATCCATTTTCTGCCAACAATGTGAAAATAGAAAAATGGTGAGGAACTGAATGCTGACTGTGGTGACAAGTGGAAGTCCCTTTATGAAGGTGTGTTGCACATAATACGTTGGTTCCATGTATTGACTGACAATAAAAGATCTGTAGGAAGGAATATTTCCACTCCCCGATAACACTGATGAATACTATTTCATTCTTAAGAATCAGTGTGGAAGAACCAAGATGGCGGCATGAAGTATATACTTAAATGCACAGCCTCCACAACTACATTATAAAAATACACCTACAAAGATAAACGGCCATCCTCCAGAACCAAGGGAGGGGAAGCTTTACAACTAGAAGGCAAGAGAAGGAGTGCATTTAGACTGAGTACAAGTTCCCGGCGCCAAAACTGAGAGGTACGGACACGCGGAAACGGAAGTGGCACGGGTCAAAGGGTGGTGGCAGCAGCAACTGGGTCCGCAGCTTGGAAGGAGATTATAAACTCCAGGGTCGCACTGCATGCGACGCAGGCTGTTGGGCAACGGGATGGAAGAAGAGTGGTGTTCTAGTGGAGCTGTTCGCAGCGATCACTGACACGGGGACTTGGGGGCGTGCAGACGCCAAATCCGGGAGAAACTGTGGAGTCGGTGGAGGGGCAGCCATTGCGGGTTGCTCCGCCCCAGTGATTCTGAGATCCCACTCCTCCCAACTTACAACCCCGCCCAAGCTGTGTGCCAGCCTGCCTGCAGCCTAACCTAACAGACTGCAGCTGGGACAGAACTCCAAAAGTTTCAAACCCCAAACAACGAAGAGAAAGGCCTGCAGGTCATTTCCTCCCAGTGATACCTCCCAGTGATAACTACAATAAGACTGTGCACCCAGCCTTCAAAGGCGTACAACAAGAGTGTCCACCCAGGTGATTGGGGAGGCTGAATCACAGGACCCTATAGGACACCTAGCACAGAAAGCCACTCTATCAATGCAGGGAAGCAGCCAAAATGTGGAGACAAAGAAACAGATCACAAACAACAGAAATGGAGGAAAGCAAACTACTGGATATAGAGTTCAGAAGTATGCTTTTAAGGTTTTTCAAGAATTTTCTAGAATCCGCCAATAAACTTAGTAATATTATGCAGAGATCCAACAGCAGACTAGAGGTTTACAATAATCAAGTCAAAGATTTGAAACAAGAAAAAGTAAAAAGCACCCAATTGGAAAAGAAAAAAGAAAAAGGAATCCAGAAGTGTGAAGATAGTGTAAGGAGCATCTGGGACAACTTTAAGCGTACCAACATCAGAATTATAGGGGTACCAGAAGAAGAGAGAGAGAAAGAGATTTAAAACCTATTTGAAGAAATGACAGAAAACTTCCCCTATCTGGTGAAAGAAATAGACTTACAAGTCCAGGAAGCGCAGAGGACCCCAAACAAAAGGAATTCAAGGAGGACGACACCAAGACACATCATAATTAAAATGCCAAGGGCAAAAGACAAAGAGAGAATATTAAATGCAGCAAGAGAAAAACAATTAGTTACCTACAAGGGGATACCCATACGACTGTCAGCTGATTTCTCAACAGAAACCATGCAGGCCAGAAGGGATTGACAAGAAATATTCAAAGTGATGAAGAGCAGGAACCTACAACCAAGATTACTCTACCCAGCAAGGCTATCATGTAAAATTGATAGTAAGATAAAGAGCTTCACAGACAATAAAAAGCTAAAGGAGTACATCACTACCAAACCAGGATTATATGAAATGCTGAAGGGCATTCTTTAAGAAGAGGAAGATGAAGAAAAAGGTAAAAATAAAAAGTATGAACAACAAAGTGACAACAAATACATATCTATCAACAAGTGAATATAACAAGTCAATAGAAATAAACTGGTGAATAGAATATATATAAGGGCAGAGAAAGTGAATGGACTGACAATTCTCAGGGGGAAGGGGACATGAGGGGTATGGGAAGAGACTGGACAAAAATCTTACATCTATGGATGAAGACAGTGGGGGGGTAAGGGGATGGGGTGAGGGGGGGACTAGGTGAAGGGGAGCTATGGGGGTTAAAAAAAAGGAACATCTGTAATAATCTGAACAATAAAGACTTAATTAAAAAAAAAGAATCAGTGTGTCACCCCCAACAACAAAAGGCAGGTAACACCAAAACACTCCTCTTTTCAGGCAATTACGCCCAAATCACCCTTATTTTATCATCCAGACTCCACCAGAAATGGCCTCTCCCTTCATTCAATCATATGTCAATGTCAGAGTGCTCTGGCCATGGAGTCATACTCCCTCTCCAAGTGCACATCACTCTGTTTTCCACCTCTCTCACACCTGCACTCCTACACTCCCAGCCCCCACAGTCATCTCCTTGTGCTCTTACTCATTACTCAGCAGGTGTGGTAAAGAGAAAGCTTTCCAAATTCATACAGGATCAAGTACTACCCAGACTCTGATAGTCCACACTCATAGGGGCAGCCTTCAGTCCTGCTATGAAAGCCTCTCTCCATGACTGTTTTTCCTTAATCTAACCTATCAAGAACCACAATCAGATCTCAGATACCCAGAGCTCACCTCCCCTGGTGCTGCACTAGATGTCCTTTCACCAGTCACAGCCAACATCTCTCCACTTAACTGTTATTCAAATCCCAGCTGTGCAGGCCATCTGTACATGCTTAGTGAGTCTCACAGATGACCATTCAAGCCGCTAAGCTAATGCACAAGATTGACTATTATTCCCCCAGCCAGGGCACACTGAGGATCACAACATTACCCTGGTGAGTATTTACAGAAATAAATATGTACCAACCCCCTCGCATATTGTTTGAATTACTCTCCGGCCTCCAATTCATCTCACGTCCACTCATCTTTGTAAGGCCCTGGCCACTGCAAAACCATTCTGTCTCCCCCACACTCTACATTTCAACATCTATTGCTATGCTCTATTGTGACACACACCTGCCTCAAACAGTGGACCCAGCAGAAAGCCGGGCTCACACTGTCCCTTCTGAGCTACTACTACCATTACCAACCTGACCATGATTCCATATATTAAAGTGATGTATTGTCCTAGATGTTGTGGCTCAGTTGGTTGAGCACAGACCCATGCATTGGTGAGATCTCATGCCTGGGTTGTGGGCTGGATCGACAGTAAAGATTGTGCAGATGGCAACCAATCCTTGTTTCTTGCTCATCACTGTTTCTCTGTTTCTCTTCCTCCATTTCTACCTCTAAAATCTCTCCCCCTCTCTCTCTCTCTCTATATATATATGAAATCATATATGCCAGTTCCTGATTCAGCTCGCTCTTCACTCTAAGCTTTTGCATATTTTAGAACCTATGCCCTATAGGACCTCCCTGTTGACAACAAGGTCCATGTCATGAAGCCCTACTCCTGGCCTTAGGAGTCTAGGCTTAGTGTCTGGTCAAAGTCCCCAAGACAAGGGTTTCAAGGGCAGCTGACAGTCCCACGACACCACTATGTGAGAGGCCAAAAGTGTGTGAGGCCCTGAAATAAGCTCCTGAAACCCATACACTATTCAAGTCTGCATTTACAGGAATTCAGGGAAAGAAAATGGTCTGTTGAGAGCCTGGCTAAACCAGGTTTTAAGGGCTCAACTGCTCAGTGCCCTTGCCCAGCCCAGAGGCTGGGTGCCCTCCAGATGCCTGTGTTATCTCAGGGTCAGTTCTCAGTGCTCACTCTAGCCAGTTCCCTGATCATTTACAGGACTTCCCCTTCCTGTCCACAGCTGCTGTCCTATGCTTCTAGTCTGTTCTTCCTCTGAGCAATGTTAGGAAAAGTTAGAATCCTGCCTCAGAGAATGTCCCTCTTTTTTCACAACCATCTAAGGCCCTAGCATTCTGAGAGTGAAAGTAAAACTCCTCCTGCAAAACCACAACTCATCTCTTTGTTGCTTTGAAACCAAAAACTGGGCCGGGTTTTCCTAATCCTCTGGGATCAGCCCCACCACCGTGTCCTTACAAGGTGGCACTGCAGCCTTTCTTCCTCTCCCCCCATCAATAATGTGTCACCCAAAAGAGACTCACAGTTCTGGATGCGGCTTCCTGGGCTGCAGTAACTGAGAGGCGCCAGTCCCCAAGGCTGGAGGGTTGAATGGGGTTAAGCTGAGTGAATGCTGTGAGCGGAGAGGAGTCTCAAGAGACACGGAGTGCCCAATCCCAGCCGGTTGGGGCTCAAGCAGCCTCAGACACATACGCAAATCTAGGCCGCTGCCTCCTAGGCCTCCTCCTCCACACGTCCAGTGGGCCAAAGCCTGTGAGTCATTGAAGAAAGTGAAGAGGTCAAAATGCCCGCCAGGAAGAGGAAGGCAGAAGTCCCGCCCTAACCGGATGCCCTGACAAAAGTGCCCTTTAGCTCCGCCCACGTCAGGCTTTCCTGTCTGGGTAATGTAGTTTTCTCAAACACCAATAGGATGGTTAACATCCCAGCCAATGATATCGGTGAATAAAGGTGATGTGTTCAGCAGGTTGCCCTGGGGAAGGATAAGATGGGAACAGAGGCCTGGTTAACTGGCACAGACAAGCAGATCTCCTTGGAGAGGGCTGTGGGAGGACTGGGAGAGATTCCCCAAGGAATATATCTACAGGCAAAAAATGGGAGACACCTGTAATACTATCAACAATAAAAAATACATTTAAAAAATATAAATACTAGTAATATAGCCCATCTGGTGTGCTCAATGGTTGAGCATTGACCTATGATCCATGAGGTCACGGTTCTATTCCTGGTCAGAGAACACACATGGGTTGTAGATTTAATTCTCAATTGGGGGGCGGGGGGAGGTTGAGGACCTGCAGGAGGCAGCTGGTCAGTGATTCTCTCATCATTGATGTATTTACTAGTATCGCTCCCTCTCCCTTCCTCACTGTAAAAATCAATAAAAACACTTTTTAAATAGTATATACATATATGCATAGTCCATTAACATAGACAATAATGTGGTGAGGGTCTAGAAACGGTGGGGGCAGGATAAAGGGAAGAAAAGGGGGATGGGAATGGAGGGAATTTGGACTCTTTGTATACAGTCAAAAAACAAAACAAAACAATAGTTTTCCCACATGGCTTGGTTGAGGAATCCAGTGTAACTATGGAAAGAGATATGTACAAACACCAAACCAAAGGAATGATTCTTGTTGTTTGCACCTCCATTACTGCCTTAGTTCTGGTCCAGGCGCTGCTGCTGAGGAAGCAATGGAATCGCAAACACCAAGAATCACTGTGTTCTGTTTGTGCACATCCTCTGTCAACAGCAGCCTCGATGCCTGGCCTATGGCCCTTTCTGTTCCAGATACCTCATCCTTTATGTGTCCCCAAAACAAAGTCCAAAGGATACATCTTTTTTCAATGTTTAGTCTGGCTTCCTCCATTATGTCAAATCCATTATCCCTGAAATGGAGTGAAAATTGATTTATCAGCTGTTAAAGTGTGTTTACATTTGGGGACACCCTGTATTATATATATCTGGGGACACCTCAAAGCACATATATTTCACAAGTGTGAACACATGTATGTAATATATTAAATTGGGCTCCTACCCTTGGAAGTCACTCAGAAATAATAAATCAAAGTGTCATCGTGAATGGCGGACACTGGGGCACTGCAGCCACTTTCCAAATCAGGCTACACCTGCCTCTTGCACATGTTCCCCTCTGCACACTGTGGACACTTGGTGGGAGGGGTTGAGCAAGGCTTTTCACTGCCCCATCACTCAGGTCAGGCAGACCCACTGTTTATATAAGTGGCTACAGGAGCCAGCTGGAGAGAGGTAAAGCCTAAGGCCACCTACCTGGAAGACCACCCTGGCCTGAAGGATGTGGGGCCTGGCTTGGCAACACTCTGGGTTAACAGTGAGCCTGACTCTAGAGTCCACCCAAGGCCTCCAGGTCTTTGTGGTTTGGGTCGTCTGGGCTTTTCCTGGGACCACCAGGCTTCTGGGAGCGGGAGTAGAATTTCCAGACCACAAGTGCCCAGCCCTGAGAGAGTGCATGCATGTGTGTATCTGCTCACCTGCACATGCACACACACAAGCACACCAGAAACCAGAAACACCCATCAGAAAGGACATATGCATCCCTATGTTCATAGCAGCACAATTTACCATAGCTAAAATATGGAAACAGCCTAAGTGCCTATCAACAGATGAATGGATTAGAAAACTGTGGTACATCTACAC
>PVJC01030257.1:0-21318 GCA_004026665.1 Murina feae | reverse complement strand
TAGAGGCATTGATTCAAGAGAGAGAAAGGTAGAAGTTATAATGTCTTATGAACTACTCTGGAAGTCTGATACTTCATTTCTGCCACATTCTATTTGTTAGAGTTGTAAGTATAACCCACGTGCAAGAGGGGAAGGAATGTGAAGTAGGCTTTACCTTTTGATGATAGAAGTATCAAAGAATTTGTGGGCATGTGTAAAAGTACATCAACCATAATAACTATCATCTCATCACTGTTACAGCCTAGAACCAAGAAGGCTCCCAGTGATACTTGCTTCCTGGTTTCATGCCCTTGTGTAATTTCTTCCCAAAGTGTATCAGAGTTGCTTGTGTGATTTATAGAATATGGCAGAAGTGTTGGTTTGTCACTTCCAAGGCTAGGTAATAAAAACACTACAACTTTCTCATAGACCACTTGCTGTCAGGAAGGAAAGTTTTTGTGTTGTAAGCAGCCACATGGAAAGGCACCTGTGATGGGGAGCTCTGAGGCCTCCCAACAGCTGCCATGTGAGTAAGCCATCTTAGGTATTCCAGCTCCAGTCATGTCTTAGATGACAGTCCTGGCTAACATCTTGACAAATACACTGCTACTGGATTCCTGACACTCAGAAACTACACGAGATAATAAATGTTTATTGTTTTAAGCTGCTAGATTTGGGGGTATTTTGTTATGATGCAATGATAGATAACTAGTATGATCACTTCATCTTTATTTAAACACAAAAAGAGCCCTAGTGGTTTGGCTCAGTGGATAGAGTGTCAGCCCACTAACTGAAGGGTCCCAGGTTTGATTCCAGTCAAGGGCATGTACCTCAGTTGCAGGCTCAATACCTGCCCTGGTAGGGGTGGGTGTGGGAGGCAACCAATCCATGTGTCTTTTTTATTTTTTTATTTTATTTTATTTTATTTTTTTAAAAAAATATATTTTATTCATTTATTTACAGAGAGGAAGGGAAAGGGATAGACAGTTAGAAACATTGATGAGAGAGAAACGTCAATCAGCTGCCTTCTGCGCACCCCCAACCGGGGATGTGCCCGCAACCAAGGTACATGCCCTTGACCGGAATCGAACCTGGGACCCTCCAGTCAAACCTGAGACCTTTCAGTCTGCAGGCCAACGCTCTATCCACTGAGCCAAACTGGTCAGGGCCCATGTGTCTTTTTTAGATAGATGTTTCTCTCCCCCTCCCTTCCACTCTAAAAATCAATGGAAAAATATCCTTGGGTGAGGATAAACAACAGAAAACACACATTACCAAAACAATGTATAGTATTAGGGATTTTTTAAAATGATAATTGAAAGAGATTTCCAGGAGTCCTATATCAAATAAGACATTGTCATTATGTAGATAAGTGGTTTTTGTCCAGGGATGTATAAACTACTTTAAGAAGTAATCTAGGGGAATCCAGTAATGTTGTCTTGCTATAACTGTAAATTGCAAAGGTAAATCTTACATTGTGTAAGCTTTGATAATAATTTGGTGTTTTTTAGTGAAAACCTTGTAACTTTTCTATTGACTAAGGTCTTAAGTTTTATGATAATGCATTAAATAGCAATTTGAGAAGTTAATTCTTAATAAAAACACATTAGCTTATATATAGATTTGTTTTTGTAAGTTGTAAGTACAATAGTATTACATTTTATTTGGAATTTATATTGTGAAGTTGTGTAAAGTAGAGTGAATGAATTACCCTTGATCAGATCAGAAATTGTCAGTATGAAGTTGATGATGCAAAGTTGAATGAGAGGTAATCTTTGCCCTGAGGTCTTAACACAGAACAGTAACTGTTTTCATAAATGTTGTTGGAACCATCTGAGGAACATAATTCAGATGGTGAAGGATAGTGGCACCAACAAATATACTAGAAGATCAAAGTCAAAATTTTGTGGGAGTCATTCTTTGTTTATATATTCTTGGATTATATCCAAGCATCATCACATCCTGCCCATACTGTCTATCTCAGGCATCCTCAAACTATGGCCCGAGGGCCACATGCCGGTGTTTTTGCCGCCGCTGCATGTCCTGCTTAAAATAAATTATGTGCAGTGTGCATAGGAATTTGTTCATAGTTTTTTTAAAACTATAGTCCGACCCTCCAATGGTCTGAGGGACAGTGAACTGGCCCCCTGTTTAAAAAGTTTGAGGACCCCTGGTTTATCCTAAATAACTTTAGAATCTCAGAGTTCATAAATCATTCTGTGACTTAAAAATGATTTTTTAAACTTATAAGAGCAATTTCTTCTTATTTAGGTTTCTTGTTCTGTGGAAGCCTTTTAATTAGATTTTATTTATATAAAATAGCAGAAAATAGAAGCCAGTTTGAATAGGGAAAAAAATCCTATATAATAAAAGAGCAATATGCAATTCAACCAAATGGCAGGATGACTGATCGCTATGACGTGTACTGATCACCAGGTGGTAGATGCTTAATGCAGGAGCTGCACCCTGGTGGTTAGTGTGCTCCTACAGGGAGAGCACCGCTCAGCCAGAAGCCAGGCTGATGGCTGGCAAATGTAGCAGTGGTGGCGGGAGCCTCTCCTGCCTCCACGGCAGCATTAAAGATGTCCGACAGCTGGCTTAGGCCCGCTTCCTGCTGGGCCTGCTGGGAGTAGGCCTAAGCCATCACTTGGATATCCCCCGAGGGCTCCTGGACTGTGAAAGGGCACAGACCAGACTGATCCCCCCTCCCCCCACCCTGTGCACGAATGTCGTGTACCAGGCCTCTACTAGTCCTTTCTAATAAAGAAGGAATATGCTAAATGACCCTCATACCATCGCAAAGATGGCAGCACCCACAGCCAATAAGGAGGGAATATGCTAATTGACTGCCCTGCCCTCAAAAATGGCGGCTCCCACAGCCACAAGATGGCGGTGCCCAATCCCCTCAGACCTGCCTGGATGGCAAGCATGCAGCAGGGCTAGACCTGACCCCATGCAGGCTTGGCTGCTCCATGCACCTGCCTCGAGTCCCCCAGTCCCCTCAGCCCCCCAGCTGCTCAGGCCTGGCCCAAGGTGCAGGCAAACCTCGGGTGTTGGCTGCCCAGCAGCCCAGGTCTGGCCTGAGGCTCCAGTAACCAGGGCCGACCAAGGTTTGTGTTGTCAGCAGTGGCAGCAGCAGAGGTGTGATGGGACATCACCTTCCTGATTGCCAGGTCATCTCCCACTCCTGAGGGCTCCTGGCATGTGAGAGGGGCAGGCTGGGCTGAGGGACCCCCCCTCCTTTCATGCACCAGGCATCTAGTCTAACCTAATAAAAGGGTAATATGCAAATTGACGCTCACTCTGTTACACCCACAAGCCACGCCCACAAGGCATGCCCACCAACCAGTCAGGAGCAAGAATGCAAATTAACCCAACAGAGATGGCGGAGGTCAGAGCCGGGATATTTGCATTGCAGCCACAGCTACCACGCAAGCATTCCAGCTCTGGCCACTCCAGGCCTTTTGGAGTCTCAGAAGGCAGGGGACACAGAGAAGACCGGCTCCAGTGCCTGAGGCTAGCTTCCGCTGGGAGTTGAAGAAGCCGCCTGTCCATGATCACAGGTTCGGGGAGAAGCTGCCTGTGTGTGATCGCAGGTGCAGGGGAGAAGCCGCCTGTCCGTGATCTCAGGCCGCAGCCAGCCGGAGAAGCCACCTGCATGATTGCAGGCTGCAGTGGAGAAGCTGCCTGTCGGTGATCACAGGTGGCTTCTCCCCCTCCGCCTGCGATCACGAACAGGATAGGGCCTAAGCCAGAAGGTGAATATCCCCCCATGGGGCACAGGCTGGGCTGAGGGATCCTCCCCACCTCCCAGTGCAAAAATTTTTGTGCACCTGGCCCCTAGTCTAAACTAATAAAAGCATAATATTGAAATTAACCGTCTCTTTGGGATGGGTAAGCCACGCCCACCAGCCCATCAGAGCAACTGTATGTAAATTAGCCCAGCCAACATGGAGGCCGCCACTCACAGACCTGAGTAAACGGCAGCTTCCATTGCCGCAGGAGTGAAACTGAAACTGTTTGCGGCCCGCTCTGCTTATCCTGGCTCAATGCAAAACATGTTTGCAACAAAGTATCAGTCATAGACAGCAGGCCTAGCCTGACTACTAAGGGTAACAATGTCTCATTATAGAAGCAGCAGGTAAAGCAGAGGAGGTTTCGTTACTAGGTCTTGGCTTAAAGGAACAGTGCATCAATTATAGAAGATAAACAAACCCCAGAAATCTGCTTCCAGCCAGCCTTGCTGGGACATTGGGTCAATGGGAGCTGTGAGCAGCCTGAAAGCCTGAAAGCGCCAAGCAGCCCCTCACCCAGGCTGGCCAGGTACCCCAGTAGGGACCCAAAACCTGAAGGGACTGTGGGCAGCCTGAAAATGCCCCTCAGCTCCTCACCCAGGCTGGCCATACCCCAATGGGGTGAGGGACCCCACTGGGGGCTTGGCTAATCTGCAAACAGCCATCAGCCCCTCACCCAGTCTGGCCAGGTACCCCAGTAGGGTCCCAAAACCTGAAGGGGCTGTGGGTAGCCTGTAAACAGCCCTCAGCCCCTCACCCAGGCTGGCCACACCCCCATGGGGTCAGGGATCCCCACTGCGGGGATTGGCCAGTCTGCAAACAGCCATCAGCCCCTTACCCAGGCTGACCAGGCACGCCAGCAGGTGGACATCCCCAGAAGGGTCCCAGACTGTGAGAGGGCACAGGCCGGCCTGAGGGACCTCCTGAGTGCACAAATTTTTGTGCACCGGGCCCCTAGTCTAAACTAATAAAAGCGGAATAGTAAAATTAACCATTTCTCTGGGACGCCCACAGCCAATCAGAACAGCTGTATGCAAATTAGCCCAGCCAACATGGCGGCCGCCACTCAGGGACCTGAGTAAACATTTAGGCAGAGTCCGTTGCAGCAGGAGCGAGAGCGAAACTACCTGCTCGCTGGCTCCTTAGCCTTTGGCCTGAAGCAAAACGCACATTTGCAACAATTAAGTGTAACAATTGTTTCATTATAGAAGCCGAGAGGTGAGGCAGACAGGAGGCTTCGTTAGTAAAAGGCCGCCTTAAAGGAACAGCATCAATTATAGGAAACCTACGTCCAGCAGGCCTTGCTGGGATGTTGGTCAATGGGAGCTGTGGGCAGCTTTAAAGCCCCTTACCCAGGCTGGTCAGGCACGCCAGCAGGTGGACATCCCCCGAGGGGTCCCAGACTGTGAGAGGGCATAGGCCGGGCTGAGCGACCTCCCGAGTGCACAGAGCGACTGCAGGGCGGGACAGCGCAGGACCCAGGACCTGTGAGTGGGAAAGAGGCAGCAGGGTTGGAGGGCACCGGGAAGCGGGAAAGAGGCGGCAGGGTCGGCAGCCTGCATGGTGGGCTTCCCAGGCCCTTGGAGGGGCATTGGGGAGCAGGTAGGAGGCGGCAGGGGGTCGGCAGCCTGCTTGGTGGGCTTCCCAGACCCCTTGCAGGGCACCAGGAAGTGGGAAAGCAAGATGGCGGGCTGGGGAGTGGGAAAGAGGCAGCGGGGCGGTCTCGGCCTGCTTGGCAGCTGCCCAGGCCCTTTGCGGGACACTGGGGAGCGGGAAAGGAAGGCTGTAGGGGCCAGGGGCCTGCTTGGCAGCTCCCCAGACCCCTTGGCGGCACCGGGAAGTGGGAAAGGAAGGCAGCAGGGGACGGGTGAGTGGGAAAAAGCAGTGGCCTGCTTAGCGGCTCCCCAGACCCCTTCCGGGGTTCAAGGAGCAGGAAAAGGCTGGCCTGACCACGAGGCAGGGTTTTCCCTGCTTTCTGGTGGCTGGAGGAAGATGGGCAGTAGGCAAGCTTGGGAGGCAGGCCGCACCCAGCCCTGGTCACAGCTCAAAAAAGAGAACAACATGCTGGGGAGGGCAAGAGTCTGAGAGATCATCATAGAGGGGGTGCCTGCTCCAAGCCTTGACGGTGTGCCTAGGGGCAGGCCCCCAGCAGGTAGACACACACAGGAGGACTGCTCCGAGCCTCAGATGCGGCTGGGGGCAGGTCCCCAGTGGTGAGAGAGACAGAGAGAGAGAGAGAGACAGAGACAGAGACACACACACACACACACACACACACACACACACACACACACGGCGCCTGGCAGACTGGAGCCATCATAGGACATCCACTGAGGGGTCCCAGACTGTGAGAGGGCACAGGCCGGGCTGAGGGACTCCCTGCACCCCGAGTGCACAAATTTTTGTGCACCGGGCCCCTAGTATATATATAAAAGAGAAACTACCCCTAGCTGATTTGGCTCAGTGGATAGAGCGTCAATCTGTGGACCAAAGGGTCCTGGGTTTGATTCCAGTCAAGGGCATGTACCTTGGTTGCAGGTTCATCCTTGGCGCAGGCCCTGGTCGGGGCTCGTGCAGGAGGCAACCAGTTGATGTTTCTCTCAATGTTGATATTTCTCTCTGTTTTCCCTCTCTCTTCCACTCTCATTAAAAAACTCAATGGAAAAATATCCTCAGGTGAGGATTAAACACACACACACACAGAAACTGAATGTAAAAGACTAAAGTTATATACAGTTTTTGTGCAATTAAATAATATATTCCAAGTGGATAATATATTATTCACTTATACCTTAATGAAATGATATGGTCATATTAATTTGAAATTTGCATAAGTTGAGTCATAGTACACTTTTACCTTGCTTTTTCAATTACTGGGAGATCTTGAGTATTAGCATATATCACTTTACCTCCTTTGTAGCACTTAATATTTCTTTGTGTGGATGTTTCTCCTTTTGATGAAAATTGAAAAATATGAAATGTTGAGTTTTTTAAATTACTGTTTAATAAAGTGTAGCCGTTAATTACCTGCACGAGTGTATAAAAGTGCCTGCTTCCTCACACACTTTTGCAGCACTGAGGATTTCATTAAAGGCTATGTTGGTTAATCCATTATGATCAATTATACCTATTGTGTTTCATATTTGTATTTAACATCAAGTCTCCAATATGATTGTAAGAATACAGACATAAGGCATTTTTCTCCTTGATATTTGTGCTTTAAACAAAACACAGGTTGAAGTTTCAGTTTAAATTCATTTAACTTTCTGAGTAATTAAAATCTGAAAAAACATTTAGAAATACAATTGTATAATAAAATAACTATTGTTTGTAAGCACTTTATCCACCTTTTATTTCAGTAAAAGAGTCGTATTACAATTAGTATGAGATCTATTCTTTGGGCAGGTGGAAAGCAGGACAAGGAAAAATAATTCTCTTGTCCAGTAAAAAGTACATAGTGCCCTCTAGTACCAGACTTGGGCTTTTTTCAAAGGATAATGGATTCCACACAAGTGAGTCAGTCTTTTGTGTTCTTACCAGGTGCATTATTGATTTTCATGATGGCAGTTTAGGTGCTATCACTTAACAGTAGTTTTAGCAAATTCTTTAAAGAACACAAAAGAAATAACGAGATATTTGCATTTTGAGTGCAAGAAAAAGAATTTCCTCAACATTTTGGCCATTGTACTTTTTCTTGCTAGATGCTTATGAACTGTGACTCCTTTGAAAATTGTATGTAGCTTTTTTTTTTTGGCATGGACTATGCGTCATGATCTATTTATCTAATTTGGAATGTGAAGCAAAGTATATTGATTTATAGTTCTTTTTCCTGCTCATAAACTGGGTTCAGTTAAGGTGGGAAGGATTCCCTGTTACAGAAGGTTATCCATGTCTCAGAGTCTAGGAACAGTCAAGTTCTTATACTCATCTAGGATTACCAATCATTTGATACTCACTTGGCCCTTAAATCCCATTACTAAATACATATTGGTTTTAATTAAGGCAAGAATTTCAGAGTAATCTTAATGTAAGAAATCTTTGAACAGATTTATGGCTGAAAACTATATGTGAGAGCTCTTAGTAATTGGGGAAAAGAAAGTACCTACTATATTAAAGTTAGAGATTATCTTTTTTTTTTCAGGTTTTTTAAAATTGTAAGCTCTGAGGTAGTAGTTTAAACTCATAGTACTGCAAGTTTATTTTATTGTCGACATTTAGTATTTCAAATAGTTGTAGTGAAACTTCAGCTTATATTTCCTTTTTTGATATTTTTAGGGTTATATTTTCCTTTTAAAGTTTCAACACTTCAACAAATATTGAGTACTACTGTGTGCCAAGCATATTCAGAGTTTATAGAATAATATTAGCTCTTGGCCTGGTTATTAGGTTTTTTTTGGTTATCAAATATAGTAATGCTAATTAAAGGTTTTATGGGTTGCTTTTCCTGTCTGAAATCTTGCTTTGTAAATAATAGTCTAGTTTAAATATGATATTTAAGCATTTTTTTTGTGTGGTGGGTTGATAATTTTTAGCATATATAAATTAATGTCCTGGCTAATCATGGAGTCAAACTGTCTAGATCTGTGTAATCCTTGTACTTTATATGTTTCAGCATTTGGTAGTGTGTTCTTTTTCAAATTATATATTTATTTTATTTTTCCCCATATTTTATTGATTTTGTTTTCCCTCCATTTTCTATTATACGAATCATCTGCTCTCTTATCTCATGGAAAATTGCTGCTTCAATTTGAGTCAGTATCTTGAAGTTTATAGCAATCAACTGGGAAATCATAATTTTATCTCTTTGCTAGAAATCTCATGTGTAATTCTCGGAAGGAAAACTCTATAGAACTCTTGGATACAAATATTGTACTTTCTGGGCAAGTTTCATCTTCATGATAAAATTTTTACTTGTTTACTTCAGTACCTTATAATGCACTGTAATTGGTTTCAAATGGATTTTTAAGGGAGTGAATGTTGCAAAGTATTTTAAGATTTTCTGTAGTAATAATTCTACATTATGGAATTCTTTGAGTTTTATGTATGCTTCACCAAAAAATAATTTGTGACTACCACTTGGCTAGAAACTTTTTCCGAGCTGTGTTATTGTATATAAGCAAAATAGATAAAGAAAACTAAACATGTTTCTTCTAGCCCAACTTATAGTTCAGATTGTTAGTTGCTGTATAGAGACAGCTTATTCTCATGTATAGACTTTTTAAAGCCAAAAAGAACCTTCTAGAGCAAAGAATCAACTAGTATAATTTCTTGATTTCAGTGGATGATAGATTTGTGTGTTTTTTTTGTGTTTTTTTTTTTTACATAAAGCTGTTCTGGCATTGAAACTTTGAGAGTTCAGTTTGGCCTCTTCCTCAGTTAAACTAAATGAATGAAGTTAAAAAAAACAAACAGACATCCCAATTCCCATTGGTACTAATGAAAATTTCTTACTGAGGGTCAAATGAGCACAGTTATCTTTATCATTCATCTTTCATTGTTAATTTATAGATGAAATGACCTTTACTGCATTGCTTATTAGTATTTTATTTTTTTGTAACTCTATAGCAATGGCTATAGCATGTATAATTTTTAATGAGTAATTAAAGAGGAATGGCTTATTTCTCCAACACATACATATAGTATGTTAATTTCTTAGACTCATAGACTTTTTTGTTGGAAGAGATCTCAGAGCATCTATTTCATGTTCTTATTTTTTAAATGAATAAACTAGGGTACAAAGTGGTTGAGTGGTTTGTCTACTAATCTCCCATGACTATAAAGCATTTTGTATGCAAGCCTCCATTGTGATTTAGTAAGGTTAGAGCCTTTAATGTTGTCTGACTGCAGCTTTCACTTGGTTAAATTCCAGTTTATGAATGTGTTGTATTATCTGCTTTCCTACTTAGTGTAAGTTATCAAGCAATGAAAATTCAGAATTTATGTGAATGGTAATTGAGCACAATCATTTCTCTAAACCTATCATTATCTGTAATTTAGAATTACAATGACCAGGAAGCAGTTTTAGTATAAATATAGTTCAATACATCCATATTAATCTACCTGGCAGAATATAACATTTTAACATACCTTTTAGATCCACAGTGATGGAAAAATGATTAAATTACTTATTGTCAAAACAAAGAACTACTTTAAATATGGTCATTTAATAAGCTTATTTTGCTTCATGTATACTAGTTTTGCCTAAGCCCCAGAGATACAGTCACCTGGATTTATCTTTCAGTGACAAGTATTTACTGTCTGGGTTTATGTTTAATGTAGGTGCTGGTGATTGAGATTCTTGACTTATTGCCCAGCATGGAAAATGATTGGTTTTGCTAGCTATACACAGTACTGTCTTTTAAGGTTCAATTTTTAATGCAGCTAAATCTGACTTAATTATTCTGTCTCATAGTGTTTTTGGAAGAATTGTTAGGGGTATGATATATCTGTTGGACTAGTGTAACTAGTATATGTAAACTGAATATATATAAAATGAAAAATTTATGTGTGCATATCACTTATTGCAGAAATGTAAGGTTCAAAAATAGAAAATAAACATTAAGTTTACACATTTATACATTTAACTTGTACAGTATTTTCATAGCCCTATTTTTCTGGAGAATCTGTTTGTGCTCAGTACATTTTTTCTTTTTCCTTATGACTTTATATTTATGTCTGCAATAACAGCGACAGATTTCTAAGGAAGCCTTTCTTGTCTGTTTATCAGATCTAACTAATTTAATTGTCTCGATTTTTGTATTGCTTACTAGCTGTCAAATAGTCTAATAAGCAGATGATGAAGCTTATCACAAATGATTACAAGTTAATGGGTTATTTGGTTTTAGAAACCATACTTTTAGCCTCTTTTATGTTGAATTAATGTGTGAAAAGGACATTTACTAAGGCATTGAAGAAAGGAAAGTTTTGAAACAATTAGGCAGTAAATTGGTGATTTGGTGATTGTGTTGGCTATGAAGGTAAGTAGGAATAGTCTAAAATAATTCCTACATTTGAGATTTTGATGATTAGCTGAATGGGATTTTATTGATTGATTTACTTATTAAATATATTTTTATTTCAGAGAGGAAGGGAGGGGAGAGAGATAGATACATCAATGATGAGAGAGAATCATTGATCAGTGACCTCTTGTATACTCCCTACTGGGGATTGAGCCCGCAACCCGGGCATGTGCTCTATTCACCGAGCCAAACCAGCTAAGGGCATTTTGCTCATGTCCTAAGATGATGATTCAGTTAATGTAAAAGGATTGCATTTGTTAAATACAAGCTATTCCCTCCCCCCGTTTTTGGGTACTGATTTTGATTTTCAAAAATTTTTTGAGAAGCTTTCAGATAGAGGACAAATAATAAATTAACGAATAGTTAATACCATTCATAATATGACTGCTTAGATTTCATTTTTGGGAGGTCAATTAACATAGTTTGATAATTTACTTTTTAAAAACCAAATGGATTGGTTGGTACTTATTAGAACCTCATATATATTAGTTGAATTTGAAACAATAAAAAAATGAGAAAATAAACATTCTTTAAGAAATAGGAAATGTTGAAAAGTTAGAAATAGGAAATGTTTTCAGATAACATGGAGAAAGTGTTGGGAATTACAGTTTAATAATAAAAACTAATGTTTGTACCTAAATCAAATTTGAGAGTTTCTGTTTTAATAAGTAGTTAAGGTTTCGGTTCAGAGATCTGTTTCTCTTATAGTAAACATTTTTAATATAGGAACAGATCAGGGAAATGGTTTCCATATGCTTCTTGAGGTGTTAACAATGCACTTTTGGATTTGGAATGCAATATAAACCTGAACTACATTCTGAAAAGTGAGTGGAGGAGTATTTCATTGTAATATGTACAAGAAACCCTTATGCTTGTGGATTTGTGACTTACGGTTTTGTGAGTTTCTGGTACATGCAAATTACTCCCTCACAAACTTGGAGTCTAACACACCTTGTTCTGTCTGGCCAGCTTACAGCCTTGGTCTGCCCAATATTTCTTTTTACTACAGTTCATCCCTCTGGGATCTTTCTTGGATACTCTTACTATTTACTATTGGGAGAATTGAGGCCAATTTTGGGGCCTAGTCTAAGGAACTTAAGATATATAAAACAAAGAGGATGGCTGGGGGAAGAAAAATAGTAATCCAAATGGTTGGTGTTATGTCTGTCAGACCTTTCTGGGTTTTCTAACAATCTTGGAGGCAAGAATGATTCAGGTTTTTTTTTTGGTTTGTTTTTCTTTGTTAATCCTCACCCAAGGATATTTTCAAGGGCCGCCAACCTGCAACCCAGGTATGGTGCCTTTGACCAGGAATTGAAACTCTGAGACCCTTTGGTTCTGAGGCCTTGCGCTAAGCACTGAGCACACCAGCCAGGGCAAGAATGATTCCGGTTTAATTACGGTTAACTTTATTCTTGCTTTAGTTGAATATGTATTATTATTATATTACTGACTTATTAAGAATTCCAGAATATATTAATTAAAAGATAGAATGGTTGTCCTTGATGGTATTTGTAATTTTGAAGAGTTGCATGTTTAATAACTTTATTCTTAGTTGACTTTTAAACTTAAAAGTTTCTGTCAATCTTAAAGATTTTTTCCTCTTTGGTCTATGTAAATGATATGGCCCACAGAAACACAAGGAAAAATTCTAACGGATTTTAGAGTCATATCTCTTAACAGGAATTTTCTAACCTTTTAGGATAACAAAATATTTCAAATGAAGGTAGGACAAGAGGAGGGTTAGAATGACCTAGGAATGTTTAAAAAAGTACTACTAATCCTGGGTGGTTTGGCTTAGTGATTTAGAGTGTCAGCCTGTGGACCAAAGGGTGGTGGGTTCAATTCCTGGTCAAGGGCATGTACCTCTGTTGCAGGTTACCCAGCCCTGGCAGTGGAGTAGTGGCGCATGTAGGAGGCAACCAATCGATGTGTTTCTTACAGAACGTTTCTCTCTTTCTTAACGCCCCCCCCCCCTTCCACTCTCTCTAGCAATCAATATAAAAAATATCCTTTGAGGATTATAAAAAAAAACACGTACTACTGCTATTATAGAAATGCTTACTGTGTCTTAGTCATAATATTGAATGTTCTTTATTCATTATCTCATTTAATCTTTATAATCTACCTCTAATTGGTAGGTACTGTTAATATCCTCTTTTTATGGATGTATGAATTGAGGCTGAGAGACTTTAAGTAACTTGCCTAAGGTAACAAAGCTAGTAAATAGCTCAGCCTGGATTCACCTAGGTCTAATTGATGACAAATCTCTGCTTCTAAATTACCATGCTAAAATTCACTTTCCACAAACCCTTTTTGTCTTTCTCCTATATATCAGAATGGGTGTGATGTCAAGGCCATGTGCATTTTCAAAAGTTACCTAGTCTCCAAGGTTATAATGTTGAGTTAAATTTTTAAATTATTTTTGCATATATGTATATATACACTGAGTGGCCAGATTATTATAACCACCTGACGTTTGTAGGCAAATTAGCTATAATTTCATGCTGAAGCAGCTAGAGGGCCAGACCATTCTAAATAAGGAAGCAGGTTGTTTACCACGATAGTAGAAGTGATTTTTTCTAAAGATAGGGGTAAACAACGCGATTTAACAGCTTTTGAACGTGGGATATATTTGAACATGAGTTGCCTCAGGGGTCCTCAGACTTTTTAAACAGGGGGCCAGTTCACTGTCCCTCAGACTGTTGGAGTGCCGGACTATAGTTAAAAAAAAAAAAGAACAAATTCCTATGCACACTGCACATATCTTATTTTGAAGTAAAAAAAAACAAGGCAGCAAAACACCCGGCGGGCCAGATAAATGTCCTTGGCGGGCTGCATGTGGCCCGTGGGCCATAGTTTGAGGACACCTGGGCCAGATTGTTATGATCACCTGACGTTTGTAGGCAAATTAGCTGGACACTGCATCATATGGGATATGGAAGCCGAAGGCCTGTTCGAACACCTTTGTTGTCTGCAGTTACCAAGATAAAACGTCTCCAATTCGCACAGGAACAAAAGGATTGGACAATCAAGCATTGGAAAAGAGTCATGTGGTCTGATAAATCACATTTCCAGTTGCGTGAGAATTTGGCGGAAACAGCATGAAAGCATGCATCCCACATGCATGAGTACAATCCTTCAAATTGGCGGGGGCAGTGTTATGGTTTGGGGCATGTTTTCCTGGTATGATTTGGGCTCTTTAATTCGTGGGGAACATCTGAATAGCCCAACATACTTAAGTATCGTTGCTGATCAAGTCATTTTATCATGCTGATGGCATATTCCAATGGAGATGGCTTCTTCCAACAAGACAGTGCGCTATGCCCCGGTGCTCGTATTGTGGAGGAGTGGTTTCAAGAACATGAGGGAGACTTTACCTTGCTTAGGTGGCCCCCACAATCACCAGATCTCAATCCAATTGAGCATTTGTGGGACAAAGTTAAAAGAGCCATCAGGCAGCTGGTTCCATCAAATCTCACAGAACTGGAGAGTGCTATTCATCAGGCATGGTGTCAGATTCCTCGCATCACCTTTCAACATCTCTTGGAGTCAATGCCAAGAAGAATCGCTGAAGTATTGAAGGCAAAGGGTAGCCCTACAAAGTACTGATGAGGTGGTCATAATAATCTGGCCACTCACGTTCAAATATATCCCACATTCAAAAGCTGTTAAATCGTGTTGTTTACCGATATCTTCAGAAAAAAATCACTTTCTGTTGTGGTAAACAACCTGCTTCCCTATTTATAATGTTCTGGCCCTCTTGCAACTTCAGTGCGGAATTACAGCTAATTTGCCTATAAACATCAGGTGGTCATAATAATCTGGCCACTCAGTGTATATGTAATGTATGTAGCTTAATAAATAATAATAAATCAAACACCTGTGTACTTAAACACCTAGATTAAGAAATAGAATATTACCAATAACTTTGAAGTCTCTGTCCTTTCTCTATTGTATTTCCTCCTCCCATAGAGATGACTACTACCTTGAATTTTGTGGTAATCATTCTTTTTTTTTTCTTTATAGATTTGCCACATATTGCTGGTTCTTTAAACAGTATATTATTTAGTCTTGAATTTTATGTAAGTGTATGTCTTATATATGAGTTCTTTTTAAGTGTACAATTCAGTAGTGTTAAGTATATTCACAGTGTTGTGCAAGAGATCTGTAGGACTTTTTATCTTGCAAAACTGAAACTCTATACTCATTAACACCCATTCCCACTTTTCCTACCCTTAGCCCTTAAAAACACTTTTCTATTTTCTGTTTCTCCGATTTTGACTGCTTTTGATACTTCATGTAAGTGGAATCATGCAGTATTTGTTCTTTAGCCACTGGCTTATTTCACTTAGCATAATGTTCTCAAGGTTCACTCATTTTGCTGCATGGGCAGAATTTCCTTCATTTTTTAAGGCTGAATTCCATTGAGTTTATATACCATATTTTGTTTATGCATTCAGCCATTGATAGCTATTTAGGTTATTTCCATATTTTGGCTATTGCGAATAATGTTACAGTGAACATGGGAGAGCAGGTACCTTTTCAAGATCCTCATATAAGGCTCAGGATCCTCATATATACTCAGAATGTGATTGCTGGCTCATATAGCATTTTTTAATTTTTGGAGAAACCTCCATACTACTTTCCATAATGGCTTTACTTTTTGACATTCCCACAGCAGTGTATAAAGGGTACCAATTTATTCAACATTACGTTTTTGAGTTACAATTTTGAGATTCATTCATGATGATACATATAGTTGTAATTCATTTCTACTGCTGTATATTCTTTGTCAACATTTGGTATTGCCAGACTTAAAAAAAAATTCACATGTCAAATGGTATTTCACTCCGGCTATATATTTCCTTGAATGTTCATCTTTTCATGCTTCTTGGTAGATTCTGGTTCCTCTCTGCTAATGCCTCTACATGGTGAGAATCTGAGCATCTTCATTGCTTTCACCTTGGTTTGAGTGCTTTCATTTATGATAATAGTCAATGATTAGTTTACTAGTTTTGCTCATGCTCCTATATCTGTTTTCCACACAGCAGCCAGAACAACCTATTAAATACTAATTTATATCCTGTCTGCTCTAAACTCTGCAGTAACTTCTATTTCTTGTACAGTAAAAGCCAGAGTTCTTACAGTGTTCTTCCTGTTCTACATGATCTTTCTAGAGCAGCAGTTCTCAACCTGTGGGTCACGACCGCTTTGGCAGTCGAACGACCCTTTCACAGGGGTTGCCTAAGACCATCCTGCATATCAGATATTTACATTACGATTCATAACAGTAGCAAAGTTTCACTTATGAAGTAGCAATGAAAATAATTTTATGGTCGGGGGGTGGTCACAGCATGAGGAATTGTTTTAAAGGGCTAGAAAGTTGAGAACCACTGTTCTAGAGCCTCTCTGATAGGCTGCATGTGGGCAAAGATCTTTGTTTTGTTTACAGAGGCATCCCAGTGCCTCCAAAAGTGCCTGTCACATGGTGGGCACTTAATGTTTATTGAATAAATTTGAATTTGGTAACTAAATAAATGCCCATTTTCTATGGTATGTAGATTTTCCTCGCAATATTTTAGTACTCTGAATAAATTTGAATTTTTTAAAAACTAAATAATAACAGACAGTATTTTATACTTTCAGTTTTACTGGAAGGTTTAATTTTTTCTTGTTGAACACTTGTTTAGATGAATTAAAGAGCACATGTGTAAGGTATCTAATTACTTTTGATTGTGAGTTTCATAACAATCACTAGGTAATTTTAAGATCAAAATTTAAATCAGAAACTCATATTGCATTGTTGGTTTCATCAGAGATAATCGCATCTCATGTTAATCACAAATGGACAGTCTAATGCATCTAAAAGTGAAAACTGACTGGAGAGTTCTTGGTTATAGTCTAGTGCAGGATGCAGAATGCCAGGGTGCTGGGTAGAAATGAAGAGTAATTCCATGCCTTTGAGGTGACTGAATAAGCAAATGAGGAGGGGAAGGCAAAGTCCAAAAGCTGTTGGTTTTGATGAATTGAAATTATGGTAGATGGTAGAGAAGCTTTGAGAATTGGAGCTGTGATGTTTGATGTAGTGAGTGGAATTATACTAAGGTGTTATATTCATTTGATTAATATTTGTCCTGAAATACAGGACTTGGGATACTAATGAGCACAACAGATGTGATTCCTGTGCTTGTCGAATAATCTAGTAGGAGAGACAGATATTAAATACAAAAATTAACTTAAAATTATTGATTTTGATAAGTGGGCAATGGAGAGCAGAATGTATATCAGTTGGGATTTAGACGAGAAAACAAAAGCCACCCTAGGTTTTTTAAGCCATTAGGAATTTAATACAGACAATTACTAACTTACAAGCCTCCTAGAAAGACTGTAGCAATAAGGGAAGAGAAACTGCCACATTCAGGAAGTCAGGAAGAGCAAAATTGTAGAAAAACTGCTGCTGCTGATTTCAGTTTTTTTTAAAAAAAAATATATTTTACTTATTTTTTTTTTTACAGAGAGGAAAGGAGAGGGATAGAGAGTTAGAAACATCGATGAGAGAGAAACATCGATCAGCTGCCTCCTGCACACCTCCTACTGGGGATATGCCCACTACCAATGTACATGCCCTTACCGGAATTGAACATGGGACCTCTCGGTCCACAGGCTGACACTCTGTCCACTGAGTCAAACCAGTTAGGGCTGATTTCAGTTATTTCTGATCACTGCAGTCATTGATTCATAGGTGAACACCCAAAAGCTGTGGATGAAACCTCATATGGCATATGCTTATGCCCCCATGCCTGTCCATTGCTGCTGAAGAGGCAATAATGTTTCTACTGTCCTTTAGTCTTCTAAATCTTTTGCAGATGTTTATCAAGAGGTAGAAGCAAAACTGGAGTCTTGGCGCTAGAGATTTAAAAAATATATATATTTTATTAATATTTTACAGAGAGAAGGGAGAGAGGTAGAAAGTTAGAAACATCAATGAGAGAGAAACATCGATCAGCTGCCTCCTGCACACCCCGCACTGGGGATGTGCCTGCAACTAAGGTACATGCCCTTGACCGGAATTGAACCTGGAACCTTTCAGTCCGAAGGCTGACGCTCTATTCACTGAGCCAAACTGGTTAGGGCGGTGCTAGAGATTTTGGAAAATATAGTTCCCAGATTTCCCAGAGGCCCTGGGTAAGCAATACCATGGTTCACTATGAGAGAAGATCACTGTGTTACCAACTTTACATTGGATGGTAAAGATTAAAGAGGAGACTTCTGATGGGTAAAATGTTTTAAAAAGTGGAGAGGTCAGTTTCTAATAAGAATTTTGGCTATTTTATAAGTGGAGGGCAACCTTAGATAGTAAAAGAGACAGTTTTTCAGTAACAGTCTTTTCTGAACAGATGACATTTGTTTTGAGACTTGATTTAGGAGACAGCTGTAGGAAGATGGGAGAGAAGGGAGTTTCTGTCAGAAAAGATAAGTATAATTGCCATGAAACATGAATGACTTTGACATGTTAGACAGAAAGAAGACAAGAGTACATTGATTAATAGGACATGTAGATGGAGAGTTAGGAAGAGGTCGGTCATGTAGTATCTTAAAAAATCTGGTAACACATTTGGATTGTATGCAATTTAGCATGAGATCCCATTGGATCATGAACAAGAAAGTAAAATGAGCTGATTTCCAATTGAAAGAGATTATTCTGGCTGTTCTATAAAGAATAAATTTGGGGGAAGGAGGTGAGAGAGTTGGGGGCAATCGTGGAAGCAAGAAGAAGAGTTGAGAGGCTTGAGCAGTATGTCAGATAATAAGTGACAGTGACTTATAACAGTAGATATGGCCAAAAATGGATGCATTTTAGCAAGTATTTTAGATGTTATGTCCATTGGTCTTGTTGTAAGTTAGATATGAGGAATCAGGAAGAGAGAAATCAAGGAGCTTTTAGATTTTTGGATTGAGCAACTGGGTGGATGGTGGTGACATTTACTGAAATAGGAATACTTCGGTGAGGAGCAGGTAGAGCAGGATGAACGAATCAAGAATTCTGTTTGGACTTGTTATGTTTGAGATAACCCTAGACATCTGAGTGGAATTCTTGATTAGGTAGTTGAGCTGGAATCTGGAGCTCAGGAATGAGATCAGGTCTGTAGTCTAGTTAAAGCTCTTTATACTAGTTGTGATTATTTATGAAGGAAGAAGAATGCCCAGGACATAACTATAGGCACTTCAACTTTTAGATGTCTTATGGAGGAGGAGGAGTCAGCAAAAGAAATGGTAATAGCAGGCAGACAATAGGAAAACCAGATAACTGTGAGGTCACAAAAGTCTAGGGAATATCGTATTCTGGGAGGAAGTGGTTAATTGTATTAATGCTGCTAAAAGTGGTATAAAATGAGGACAGAATTCTCTGATAATTACTGGCATTGGCAAGATTGAGGACATCAGTGAATTGTTTCAATGGAAAGTCAGGAATAAAAGATGGATTGAAATGAGTTAAAGAGAGAATGGAAGGTGAGACAGTGAAGATAGAATCAAGGCAATTATTTCTTTAGGAATTATTTTTGTGAATGGGAGCAGAGAAATTGGGTGGTAGCTGGAGAGGAATGTAGAGTCAAACTTGCGTGACCTTGTGTATGTGTGTGTGTGTGTGTGTGTGTGTGTGTGTTTTAGGATGGTTGTTGTTACTAAGGCCTGTACATATTCTATAGAAAAGACTCAGGAGAGGAAGAAATAGATAAAACAGGAGAAAGAGGGGAAAATTGACGAACTAAAGTACTTGAATAGAGATTAGGGAATGGGATGCAGAGCAAAGTGGAGGGAAGAGGTTGGCCCTAGGTAAGAGCAGGGATATTTCATTTTAACCTAAAGGAATGCAGATTAATATGGTTATGGAAGCAGTTAGATTGATGGCATTGGTGTTCAGAAATGTGATTATTTTTGTCTGATCACATCCTTTATTAATTTAGTATTAGGCTAGATTACCAGTTATGATTGAGGTGAGAATAGGAAGTGTTGGAAGTCTGAGGAGAGAAGATAAAGTATGAGATAGTTCTCTCAGGGATTAGGAAAATGAATTTACTTAGGAAGTGTAGAAGGAATGCTTGACAGTGTTGACAGCTCATTTGAGATTTCTGGTGGTGATTTTAAAGTAAATTCAGTTCATAAGGTTGTGAGATGCTTTCTCTAGCAAGAAGGAACAGCTCACATACAGGCATGACTGGTGAATAAGTGGATTCAGTCACAGATGATTATGAAGTACTAGGGACCCAGTGCACAAAAATTTGTGCACTTGGGGGGTCCCTCAGCCCGGCCTGTGCCCTCTCACAGTCTGGGACCCCTCGGGGGATGTCCACCTGCTGGCATGCCTGGCCAGCCTGGGTGAGAGATTGATGGCTGCTGGCAAGCTGGCCAAGCCCTCCAGTGTGGATCCTCACCCCATTGGGGTGTGGCCAGCCTGGGTCGGGGGCTGAGGGCCATTTTCAGGCTGACCGCAGTCCCTTCAGGTTTTGGGTCTCTACTGGGGTGCCCGGGCAGCCTGGGTGAACAGCTGAGGGGCGTTTTTAAGCCACCCACAGTCCCTTTAGGGTTCGAGTCCCTACTGGGGTGCCTGGGCAGCCTAGGTGAGGAGTTGAGGGCTGTTTTCAGGCTGCCCACAGCTCCCATTGACCCAACGTCCCAGCCCAGCGAGGCTGGCTGGAATCAGGTTTCTGGGGTTTATTTATCTTCTAAAATTGAAACACTATTGCTTTAAGCTGAGGCCTAGGCAGGTAAGGAAGCCTCCTATTTGTTTCAGCTCCGTGGCTTCTATAATTGAAACATTGTTACTATGACCAGAGGCTCAGCCAGCCTAGGCAGGCATGGCTGGGTTAATTTGCATACAGCCACTCTGATTGGCTGTGAGACGTGGCTTGGCTGGTGGGCGTGGCTTAGTTGTCTCAGGGTGATGGTCAATTTGCATATTACTCTTATTAGCTTAGATAATCGTGGAGAGACTGCAAGCGAGTTAAGTGTATTTGCAAAGGATTGATAATAATACTAGATGCTGAAATGTAAGCTTATTTAAGTTAGAACTTTGAGGGAGTTATCATGGGGAAGAGTAATAGTGTCAGTGGATGGGATGTCCTTGTGGGGTCAGAGGATAGAGTGATGGTAGTCAGTGCAAGTCATCTAAAGGGAGAGGAAGAGGATTTTAGAGATTAGGGTGCTAGAAATAGAGAATCCAGAGATCTATCTACTGATAATGACAAGGTTGAGGGTTGAAGATATGAGAGTGGGTGATTAAAGTGAAAGGGGGCAAGAAATTTTGGAGGTTAAGGAAGCCAGGAAGTAAGTGCCTAGGACTTATGAGGATGTTCAAGTTGCCAGAAATGATGATGGGTATAGTGGTGAACAGGAAGACCATGAGCCAAATACAGAAAACTGTATTAGGGAGAGAAAAGTGGATACTGTTAGGGAAGTACATAATGGAGGGTAAAGATGATGGGATTCACAGCTAGTATGGCATTAGTTGAAATGTTTGGACA
>PVJC01030256.1:0-21313 GCA_004026665.1 Murina feae | reverse complement strand
CTTCCCTTCCCTTCCCTTCCCTTTCCTTTCCTTTCTGAGAGAGGAAGGGAGAGGAAGAGAAAGATAGAAACATCAATGATGTGAAAGAATCATGGATCGGCTGCCTCCTGTATGTTCACTACTGAGGATCGAACCCTCAATCTGGACATGTGCCCTGACCAGGAATTGTACTGTGACACCCTGGTTCATGGGTCAACATTCAACCACTGAGCAACACTGGCCAGGCTGGGTAGTGGGTACTCTTCTTTGTTGGCTCATGTCATTAGCTTTGTTTGGAAAACTCTCTTTTCATCTGCACACTGAAGAGCCAATCAAAGTGTCACCTTCTCCTTTAAGTTTTTACTGATCCCTCCTGTGCTTATCACCTTGGACTGATGGTTTTCTGTTTCTCCAGGTCTCCCACCTCCCCTCAGGGTTACTTTGAAGACTTATCTTTTTGCTTTGCTTGTGTTCTGTATTCTCTACTAGATCAAAAAGACTTCAGATATCCAGTTTTATTGGCTACTCTCTGAAATATATGCCCTATACCTGGCCTAGGGCCTATTATTATGATCCCTGAGATTCCTGGGTAGCTGACCCTTGTTCTAGTTCCATGGGTCAAGGTATAGGAAGGAACTTAAGCCAGTGTTGTCAGTCTGAGAAGACTAGGGGTTAGAAATGAGAATTGTTTTCAGGGGGTAGAGAGCTACACTGTATTTTGTTAGTCATGCTGTATATTGCACAGATTAAAATGTGATAAAGTGTACCTGGCTCATTGCATACAACCTCAGCACAGAGCCACTCCAGGCATATATATATATATATATATATATATATATATTCCTGACTTTGGGGTGGGGGTGAGTCAGAATATACTTTTTATAGCTGTTACATAACCTTCATTCACTTGGATATTATCATATGCAACTACACATCACCCAAGTGAGGATTTTGATTTTCTAAAACTTGCACCTCTTCCTGTCCTATATAACACTTTTGATCCTCTATATATTTACTGCACACTTTCATTTTTATACTTTAGATAATTCAAGCTGAATTGATATAAGTGATGTGTGAAGCTGTCATCACATCAAGTTGAAGCTATTACTGTTACAGTGACTCTGCCCTTAGAATAATATTTGGTCCAGGGTTTGAATCTCATATGATTATTGAATAGATGCAAAAATAAGTGAATGGAGGAACACACAAATTGCCAAATAAATGGAAGAAGGAATGTGTGCAAAAAGCACATGAGATGATACTACGTTTTCATTTTAATCTACCATTTATTCCACAGACATTTATGAGGCACTTCTAAATAGCTGAACTATGTAAGGTATTGGGGGAGGGTGTGTGGACACATGAGGCAAGTGTAACCAAGTGGTATAAAGAAATCTAAATAGGATGTTATGTTTCTCCTTCTACTTCACAGGACATAGCTTAGCTACCCAGTGAGGCTGACATCTGCTCCTATCTACACCAGGTGTTTGGAAGGTGGCCAAGAAAGAATTGCAAAATTGAAAGCACAGAAAAACACAAAGAAAAGAAGCAAGAGCCATGGTCCTGCCACCAAGTTAAACACGTTGACACCTTAGTATATCTAATCTAATAAAAGAGTAATATTGAAATTGACTGTTTCTCTGGGACGCCTAAGCCATGCCCACCAGCCAATCAGAGCAGCTGTGTGCAAATTAACCCAGCCAAGATGGAGGCCGGCAGTCACAGAGCTAGAGTAAACAGGTGGCTTCCATTGCACCAGGAGTAAACTGTCTGCCTAGGCCGGCTGGGCCTCTCTCTGCTAACAGCAACATAGTTGCGATTACAGAAGCCATGAAGCTGAACCAAACAGGAGGCTTCTGTTGCACCAGTGATGGAGGAAACTGCCTGCCTAGGCCAAGCTGGACCTCTACTAAGGCAACATTGTTTCAATTATAGAAGCCACAGAACTGAAGCCAACAGGAGGCTTTGTTACCTGCCTAGGCCTCGGCTTAAAGCAACAGCGTATCAATTATAGAAGATAAATAAATCCCAGAAACCTGCTTCCAGCCAGCCTTGCTGGGACATTGGGTCAATGGGAGCTGTGGGCAGCCTGAAAGCCTGAAAATGGCTCTCAGCCTCCCACCCAGGCTGCCCAGGCACCCCAGTAGGGACTAGAACCCTAACAGGACTGTGGGCAGCCTGAAAATGGCCCTCAGCCCTGCACCCAGAGCTGAAGGGCAGGTTTTTCAGCTCCCAGGAAGGTTGTCTTGCAGACAGTGCTCAGCTGTCAGCTCTCCTCCAGGATTACCTCAGCTGGGATGTAAAGAACTGCCTCACAGGCTCCCAGGACCAGACTGCACCCAATCCCGACCCACGATGGGGTTAAAGGGCTGTCCCCCTCTCCTCAATTTGGGATTACTGTGATGGCCAGTCCAACTTTCAGAGCTTCTCATGGGATTAGTTTGGTGGTGACTTCCCCCTCTGCTCACACCAGCTGCTGTCTTTCTTTCACAGGTGCTGGTCCTGAGAAGCCTCCTAAGTAAAGCTTCCCATGCTAGCCTCTATCTCTGTAGGATTCCCCTAGGAACCTACAACCTAGTTCAGTTAAATTCCCACTCTACAGATAATAAAACCAAAGCAGAAGATGTGAGCAATTTGTTCTCAGTCTTGCTGAAAGGAAAGGGCTGGGCAGGATATCAAGGTCATCTGACTGTTGAGATGTAGTATGGTACTGAGCCAATTAAAGAGTTGGTTATTGTTGATTTGTTGATGATAGCCATTCTGACAGGTGTGAGATGATACCTCATTGTAGTTTTGATTTGCATCTCTCAGATGATTAATGACTTTGAGCATGTTTTCATATGTCTCTTGGTTTTCTGAATGTCCTCTTTTGAAAAGTGTCTATTTAAGTCTTTGCCCATTTTTTGATTGGATTGTTTATCTTCCTTTTGATAAATTGTATGAGTTCCCTATAAATGTTGAAGATTAAACACTTACCAGTGATAACATTGGCAAATATGTTCTCCCATGCAGTGGGCTTTCTTATTGTTTTATTGATGGTTTCTTTTGCTGTGCAGAATCAACAAATGACAAGTGCTGGAGAGGATGCGGAGAAAAAGGAACCCTCCTGCATTGCTGGTGGGAATGCAGACTGGTGCAGCCACTATGGAAGACAGTATGAAGTTTCCTCAAAAAATTAAAATTGGAACTCCCATTTGACCCTGTGATCCCACTTCTGGGAATATATCCCAAGAAATCAGAAACACCAATCAGAAAGGATACATGCATCCCTATGTTCATATCAGCACAATTTACCATAGCTAAGATTTGCAAACAGCCTAAGTGCCCATCAGCAGATGAATGGATTATAAAACTATGGTATATCTACACAATGGAATACCATGCTGCTGCTGCAAAAAAAAAAATAAGGAATTCTTACCATTTGCATCAGCATGGATGGAACTGGAGAGCATTATGCTAAGTGAAATAAGCCAGTCAATGAAAAAAATACCACATGATCTCAGTTATTTATGGATAATAAAGACCATTATAAACTGATGAACATAAATAGATACAGAGGCAGAACAGCATCTAACAGACTGTCAAACTACAGTAGGAAGGCTGGGGAGGGTTGGGGGGTTAAGAGATCAACTGAAGGACTTGTATGCATGCATATAAGCATAATTAATGGACACAAGACACTGGGAGGTAGGTGTGGCCGGGGGAAGGTCAAGGGGCAAAAGGAAACATATGCAATACTCTTTGTAATACTTTAAGCAATACAACAATATTTAAAAAAAGAATAATGTCTAGCAGAAATGTGGAAGTTAAATTGAGGAGTCTCTAAATTAGTAGGAAGTTGATGTAGACATTTTCTGTATGACTCATGTTTGTATTTACTTTTTGAATTAGACAAGAAATTTTGATTTCCACATGTAAAATGAATTGGTGCAATCACTTAAAAAAAAAAGAGTTGGTTATTAGGAAAACAACTGATTTTTGAATTTAGTTTTTCTATCCAAGAAAGGAAAAGAAGAATGTGTCTCTTCAGGCAGGAGCTTGTCCCTGGGACCTTCTCCCACTTTCTCCCATGCTATGACCCCCAATGAACAGGGATTTTGTTGGGTAGCCTTATGGTTTTAGACTGGGAGAGGAACACTATACAGGGCACTGTCAAACCTGAAGGATATGGAAGGTAGAACTTGGAGTTAAGAGTAAGCAAGTCCAAACCTTGGAGAATGAGATGCCCTGAAGCTGAGAAGGAGACTTTAGCTGTTAATAAAAAGAATTAACATCCTTCCTCAGAACAGATGCTGGGAGTTGTGGCAGGACTGATCAGACAGGGCATATGCATGCAGGAGGGAGTTCTCAGTCAGATTTACGCTTTTCGTTCTTGTTTGTTTGCTTGGTTTCTTTTTAAATATGTTTTTATTGGTTTCAGAGACGAAGAGAGAGGGAGAGAGATAGAAAAAGCAATGATAATAGAGAATCATTGATCAGTTGCCTGCTGCACGCCCCCAGTAGGGATCAAGCCTACAGCCCAGGCATGTGCTCTGACTGAGAATCAAACCATGACCTCAAATCAAGTCATGACCTCCTGTTTCATAGGTCAATGCTCAACCACTGAGCTGAGCCGGGGCAAGAGTCATGGTTTTAGGTGCTTCAACACAATATCCTCATGCTTAGTGTGTGGAACTGCTAGCTTTAAAAAGGAGCAATGGGCTTGGATTGAGAGCCTCTTTAAAATGGCCTAAGGAGCCAATATCTACCCCAGATTATGGCAGCACATAAAGTTCCTGCAGCATCCCATGATGCCACCCACTAGTGCCTGAAAATAAATTTAGCACCAGTCACGTAGGTGGATGTTTAACAGGATTAATTTTAGAGAAATATAGCACTGTAACATGTCCTACTCTTAAACATTGTGCAATAAATAGAATTCCTTTAAAGATAGATATACACAGCTAAAATAAATAATAGTGTACATTTAAGTCAATTACTTATCCTTTTGTGATACCATTTTCAATATCTGCATGAAAATCCATTATATGGGTTTTAATAACTAATATAATAACCAAGTAAATTAATTAATCTAACATATATTATGAACCATATAATTAATTTATATTTTCTTTTCATGAACACTGCATTTCACATATCAGAAAAATTTAAAATTTACTTCCAGTATTATTTCTTCAGCCTCAGTTTTGAAAAAAACGGAATTGCTGAGTCTCATAGAAAATAAACATTGTTAGCCGGAAGGCTGGGGAGGGTTGAGGGGAGTTAAGAGATCAACTGAAGGACTTATATGCATGCATATAAGCATAATCAATGGACACAAGACACTGGGGGGTAGAGGAGGAGTGGGAAGGTCAAAGGAAAAAAATGGATACTTCTTTAACACTCTTTGTAATACTTTAAGCAATAAAACAAATTTTTTTTAAAAAAAGAAAAGAAACATTGTTAAAGGCTTTGCTATATACAATCTCTATTTGCTCTATTAAAAATCTGACCCAGTTTAAACAGCCACCGCCCATGTCCCCATACTCTCATCAACAGGTATTCTTTAGTTGTTGCCAATTTTATGTGAAAAACATGTAATCTTTTATTGCTCCTAGGTGTCAACGTTCATTTCTTTCTTCCGAATGCTTTGATTTTTACAAGACGATCAGTACAATCTCAAAGTAGAAGCATTTAAAAGGCCACATTTACAGACACCCAGTGCTTTTCGTAAATTCTTTATTTTCCCTGCCAACTATGAATGTCTTGTCTAGGATTCCTCGGGTAGAACAGACGCATGGGATGAAAATAATAAATACAAGTAGGTTAGGTAATACAACTCAACCTCCTTCTCTTTCCAAACCAAAGCTTCCTTTCCTTGCATTATATTCTCAAAACTCAAAGGCAACAAAAGGCAACATGATAGGCATTGATCCTGGAGTGTGGACAATTCAGAAAAGCACACAGAAAAGCGTACATCAAACCCTCTTAGCCTCCAGCAACAGACTCTGACCTTTACAATAACTGCTGTTTCTCCTCAGGGTGCGGCAACTCTGTTTTCCCTAATAATTGTGGAGATTCAGTGGAAACATCTTATATTCATTTATTCACATATTTATTTGTTCAGGATGTTTGTACTAAGCACTTACTTTGTGTCATACTCTATACCAAGTTCTTCATTTTTACAGTTATCATTTTCAAAACTTATTTAAAAAGTCAAGCCTATGAAAGTAATATTAGTATCTGTATTACTTTCCTATAAAAAAAAAAAGTACCACAAACCGAGGGCTTTAACTGCAGAAATGTATTTTCTCACAGTCTGGAAGCTAGAAGTTCAAAAAAAGGTGGCACGGTTGAATCCTCCTCAGGGCTATAAGAGAGAATTGGTTCCAGGCCTCTCCCCTAGCTTCTGGTTGCCAATCTTTGCATTCCTTAGTATGTAAAAGCATCACTCCATATGGGCCTTCACTTTCAAATGGTGGGGGACACAATTTAGCCCACAATGGCATGCCATTTACAGACATAAAACCTGAGATTCAGCATGTATGTATTATGTATGTATGTATGTATGTATCTCACACACATTGAGTATTCACTTCATGTAAGTCACTGTTTTGTGTGCATGAGACAACCAGAATATGAATTCACCACACTTTCTATCACACAAGAAGATCCTGTGATTTCAAAGTCATTGACACCTGATAGAGCTGTTCATGAGGCTGAAAAAGCAGGTAAGTGCTACAAGGACAGTGGGTTTTGAAGGCTAAATTGAGATATTTTATATTAATTGTAGAAGAAGTTATAAAAGATTCATGTGAGAGTTAGTGAAATAAAGTTATGTAACTGAAGGTTAAGTATTGAATAAAGCCTATATTTCCCAGGGGGGAAAAAGTAGTTTTACAGTCAGTTCCTTTTCTCCTAATACTCATTATCATTATGCTTAGCTTATATTAGGGTATAACTCCCTTGGTGGTGTCACAATCAAATTTGGTAGCAAAGATAGAAGTAGAACCTAGTATCTCTGACTTCTAAGAAGTGTATCCTTCTCCTATGCCTTATTGCAGGTCTCTGACTCTGACATCAACAAGGGTGTCCAACAATTCCATCATATTCCAATACTACAGGGAGACAGCTTCAGACTGCACAGTTTTAAGGGCTCAGGACTAAAAGCTTACCCTCACTTCTAGTGCCAGTCACCAGTTCTGTGTCCCCAGACTACCATACACCTGTTCAATGTGGCTACAGATTTCGGGGTTTTCATGATCCCTGTCAGGTTAAATAATTTGCTAGAAATACAAAACTCAGTAAAACACTTTAGTTATGTTTACTGGTTTATGAAAAAGATACAACTGGGGTACAGCATAATGGAAGAGATGCATAGTGCAAGGACTAGGGTAGAGCATTGTAGACTGTGATATCTGCTCTGAGAGTACCACCCTTTCAGCACCTGAATGTAGCCAACAACCTAGAAGCTCTTTGTACTTCATTGTTCAGAGGTTTTATAACCCAATCTACAGGCCCTCTTACCTGCCTAGAGGTGGAGTTGGGAAGGAAGCTGAGAATTCTCCTTGTGTAATCACGTCTTTTGTCTTTCTGGTGACCAGCCAACATACTCACTCTATCTGGGGACCTCATCCTGAGTCACCTCATTAGCATTGACTCTAGTATGTGCCAAAGGGGCTCTTCATGAACAACAAAAGACACTGCTAAGACTCAGGAAAATTCAAGATTTCTGTATTTAGAAACCAGAGACAGGAAGAAAATACACAGTCTTATTATACCACTAGGGGCCCAGTACACAAAAATTTGTGCACTCAGGGGGGTCCCTTAGCCCAGCCTGTGCCCTCTCACAGTCTGGGACCCCTTGGGGGATGTCCACCTGCTGAGGTGCCTGGCCAGCCTGGGTGAGGGGCTGATGGCTGTTTTCAGGTTGGCCACATATCCTTCAGGGTTTGGGTTCCTACTGGGGAGCCTGGCCAGCCTGGATGAGGGGCTGAGGGCCATTTTCAGGCTTGCCACATCCTCTTCAGGGTTTGGGTCCTTACTGGGGAGCCTGGCCAGCCTGGATGAGGGGCTGAGGGCTGTTTGCAGGCTGGCCACAGCTCCCATTGACCCAAGGTCTCAGCGAGGCTGGCTAGAAGCAGGTTTCTGGGGTTTATTTATCTTCTATAATTGAAACTTTATTGCCTTGAGTGGAGGCCACAGCCTGCCTAGGCATGCAGTTTCCTCTATTGCTGGCCTACTGTTTGCTCTAGCTCCATGGCTGCTGGCTGCCATCTTGGCTGGGTTAATTTGCATATTGTTGCTCTGATTGGCTGGTGGGCATGGTTTGGCTGGTGGGTGTGGCTTGTGTGTAACAGAGTGAGGGTTAATTTGAATATCATTCTTTTATTAGATTAGATAGCAACCCTAGAGTGAGAGTATTATTATTTCATCACAAGCATTTCCAGCTGATGGTTATACTTTGACTTATCCTGACCATATCCATGTTTCTAAATGAAGAAAAATAAATAAAATAAAAGACTAGGAGTCCTTTTTTTAAAAAAAAATGTAGAGGAAAAAACAATCAGCTTAGGTTTGTCTAACAATGAATAGTTTACATGTCATAACTTTTATCCCATTTGAGCTGCTAGTGGCTGATCTCCTTCCTGGGATCTAGATATTATCTCTTTGGATCTGTGGAATTCATGGCTTTAGTTGACTTCATGGAACCTAGATTTTAGTCCTTAGTGGTCTCAACATGAAAAAAATAATGATAGACAGCCAGTTAGATAGATAGATAGATAGATAGATAGATAGATAGATAGATAGATAGAACTGGTCCCAAGGAATGCTGAGTGTAGCTTACTTGGAACATGTCTCACACCAGGCAGCTCTGATTCACCTGATATATACAACTCCTTCCTCCTTACCCCATATATCACCAGCTTCTCCATTATGGGAACAATATATTGGAGAAGTGAAAATGGAAACACAAAGTGAAAACAGTGAGCAACACAAATTGTCCAACCATATTTAACTGATGGCTTCTAGCATTTCAGTGTCTCTGGAAGGACAGACATAGCTGGCAGAGAGGAGAGGAGTCTGCCTGAAAATAGCTATAGGTACTTCAGCAAACTAAATTTAGGAGGATAGATACACCTAGTTTTTGAGAAAATATGATAATCACACAAACCACGTTTGTGGGGAAAAAAATCAGCACTATAAAACATTCCAATTTCAATGGAAGTCAACTGGAATAATGCCAAGTGATCTCTACACACTGAATCCCTATAAATAGATAGATGACAAATAGAATCAAGACTCCCATGTAATTAATAACCTGAAATATTGCCTGGCTGTTCCCACAGGTCCTGAACCCACTCTGCATCTCAATCAGAGATACTATGCTGACCTCATTAGTCTCTGTTGCTTCAATTTCAGTACTGCCTGAAAGAGAAAGCTCTGGGCAGGCTTGAATTTCATTCCCTATTCATTTCCAGTCTGAATAATTTCTTGATAAACTCATAGTTCAACAGAATTCATACTCAAATGACTTAGTGGTCTTCTGTACCCTTTGCTAGGACCATGGAGTTATAGAGATGAATCAACCAAATGCTTCCTTCAAGATCAATGCAGGGAAAAAGAAAGGCATGGAGAGAAAACATTCTAATCCTATATAATAAAGAGGTAATATGCAAATTGACCACCACACTCTCACAAGATGGCTACCCCTATGTGGTCAAAATATGGTTGCCCCCATATGGTCACAAATTGACCATGTCCATGTTGTCACAAGATGGCCACCCCCATGTTATTACAAGATGGCCAACACAGATGGCCAGCAGGGGAGGGCAGTTGGGGTCAACAAGGCTGGCAGAAGAGGGTAGTTAGGGGTGATCAGGCTGGCAGAGCAGTGGTTAGGAGGTGACCAGGCTGGCATACAGAAGCAGTTAGGGGCAATCAGGCAGATAGGCAAGCAGTTGGAAGCCAGCAGTCCAGGATTGTGAGAGGGATGTCTGACTGCCGGTTTAGACCCAATCCCACAGGAATCAGGCCCAAATTGGCAGTCAGACATCTGAGGGGTCCCAGATTGGAGAGGGTGCAGGCTGGGCTGAGGGACACCCCTCCCCCCTGAGTGCATAAATTTCGTGCACTGGGGCTCTAGTATAGCATTATGCATGTTAAGCCTGTGTAGGGTGTTGTGGATTCCTGGGGAAGATTACTGTCTCAGGTCTGGAGCTTGAGAAAATATTTTTTACAGGAATGTGAGGTGAATAGAAGTAGGTGACTCATATTGGTGGTCATAGAAACTTACACTAGAAATTTAACTACTCTTCTAGTGATGTCAACTTTCCATATCATCTTCTTCCCTAATATTAACATTAATTATGTGAGAGTATGTGTGGTACTGACAGGTTTGACAGATGAGAAAATTAAGACTCAGTAATGTTCAATGATTTGCCCATAACAGTATTGGGGCCAGGACTTGAGTCCAGAATCTCTGATCATACATTTGGAAGTCTACATCAAAACTGTCTGTGAGCTATGCACTTGTTTGCATTTATTTCACTTACATCTCAGAAGTTCTTGTTTTACCGTCTGCAATCTGAAGGTCATTCTTCTTAACTACAAAGAAGGAAGCTGTTCTTTCATAAACATATCACAGGAAATTTGTTATGCTTATTCCAGGACTTTTACATGCTTAACTATAAATGACCCAACCATTAACCCAACTTATTCTGTTCTTCTCTTTGTCCATTTGTGAAATGAAAGCTACCCATCTGCCTACAGTTCTCATCACTATCCAAGTTCTACTGCTCGGCTATAAAAGATCTCCCGTCACTTAGAGCTGTGGTACCCTCTTGGTTTCATGTGGCTGTTAGTCATCGTTCATGTCACGTTCCTTTCCTTTGGAAAGAATTAGCCATTTCTCCAGAGTCCCTGTCCTTTTCCTGTCAGCCTTTTTCAACCTATATCCTCCACTAGATGGGAGTATATCTGACATATTCCCTACTATATTCCTATTGGAGATCCCTGTGCCCAACATAGAGGTACTTATAGCTTACTCAGCAGTCTTATGTTAGAGAAAAAAAAGTGAAACAGATGCCAACTTTTACATTTCTAAGACATTTACTATTAGCATATTTTACAAGGGTGGGAACTCCATACTTAGGATTAAAAATCTCTTCACTTGAGACTTAAATACAATTTCCACTGGCCCCTACCCATGTTATCTTTTCTATCACTTCTGCTTTTATTCTTCCAGTACTCTTTTATCTCCTTTGTGATCCTGATATGTGTCATTTCTGTTCAATTCTACCAACTACAAATAGTTATTCTATGACTTTCAGAGCATAACTGGTATTTTGGATGGACATTGCATTCAGATAACAAAAATGCATTTGGATGTGTCAAATGAATTCAGATAACAAAAACCAGTCTTCCTACCTCACCAAGCCAGACCTCTGAATGATATTCTCATGCAAAAGGGCCAGCTCAGCAAAGACAGACATGACGAACTCTTCTTGCCCTTGTAACTGTTCAACTCTACTAGTTCAGCATCCTAAAACCTTCCCTTGGGGATAACACTTTGGGCTTCTAATCAGGTGCATCTGGGTCTAATCCTGGCCCTCCCATGCCCTAGTTGTATGATTTATTGAATCTCTTTGGGACTCAGTTTCCTCCTAATAATGCCAACCTCACTATGACTATTGTAGGTTAAAAACAGGAATATGCATATTAACCAAAATATATGGGTCATTTTTCTTATCTTCAAAAAAATGGGTCAGAAGAAGCATGTTAAAGTATGATAGAATAATATATAATTATAGAGGTGAAAGAGTCATTACACTATTTTATCTAACCCTGAACTATCTTGCAAACCCTTCAAAATCTGTTCACTAATCACCTCCATTTTGAGATCTTCACTTATATGACTTTTCTTCTGTCAATTCCTTCCCAACATGTACCTATTCTTATAAGAAAAAAAACACCCTTCTTTTTATAAGATTTCTAGACTTGCCATGGGCCAAGTACCATGTGCATGATACCTATTAATCAGTAAATAAATTTAAATGCACTCAATTTAATGTGGACATGTAAGGAATAGAGACAATACTCAAAAAGCTCTGACACAAAGCATGGGCTCAATCACAGCTACAGAGTGTGATAGCAAATGCACCTATTATTATATTTATCCCAATCTTTGATATTGATTTTGCCCTACCCTTTTTTCTTATTCTGCAGTATGAACTCCTCATGGACAATCCTGTTTATTCATCTATGTGTTCATAGTAGGTGCTTAGTAACTATTATTATAACCAGGCCAGTGAGGAAGACACAGAAGTCCTTGGTCTGGCTGTCCTTACTCTTAATATCCACAGTGTTGGGTGAAAGAAGATGAACCAACACCCCACAGGCAGAGGGGAGGTGGGGAAAGAGAGAGAATACAAGTGCCTCTAAACACCAATAATGGGACTCAACAAGGAGACACTGTTTCAAGGGCATCCACTTTCAGGAAGTCTGCTGGTGTATCTCAGGCCTTCTCCTGCCCAGGTATCAGACGAAAGCCTGCCTATTCCACATGCTACATGTGTCCTCATTCCACAATTTAATGATCCATCTCAGCAGCCATGCCTTTCTCCCTCCAATGCTCCCCTGCTCTTGCTGCCTTGTCCTGTGAGCTCCTGGTCATACTTTATATAACATAATTAAAGGTTGGGTTGACCCCTCTGTTCCCAGAATGCAGAGGTTACTCTTTTAATTGCAGTGAGTTCTTTTAAGTTCCGGCTTATTTTTAATTATGAATGCCTGAAGCTGGCCTGCCACAGTCTAACTGTTGGCTCCTAAGAAACAAGCCCAAGAAGCTGAGATGTAATAAGAATCCCATTTTCATGCAAATTACTTCCATGACAAAGAAATCTGAGAGAAGAGAGTCATTTATGCATTCCTGAGAGGTGACACTGGCCTTTGAAAATGTCCTGAAGCACATTTAGAAGAGATTTAAATAAAACTGGCGCATTATACTATAGTTCTAGGCCCTATAAACATATCAGTACCTCAACTCCCTTGCCTGTGTTTATGGCTCATTTTTGATATTTTGATTGGTAGGTTGGGCCTTAAGCAACACTTTTAGGGTAGTGTGTGTGTGTGTGTGTGTGTGTGTGTGTGTTTATTTTATTTTTAAAGTCTGCCTTTTGGAAATCAAACTTCTCAGTTTAGCAACTAAGACAACACCTATTCTATATATAAAAGGCTAATATGCAAAATGTCCCCTAAGGAGTTTGACCTGGAGTTTGATCACTCATTATGTTGTGCTCTGACCACCAGGGATGGTGCAGATATTGGTGAGTGACCAGCCGCAGTGGGGAACTAAGGGAGTGAGGGAAGGAAGAGGTGGGGAGGCATGGAGGTGGGGGAAACCCTGTGGTAGTGGTGCCTGGATGGTGAGGGAAGTAGGAGAAGGGGAGGCAGAGAGTCAGGGAACCTGATTGGCCCTTATTGCTGGCCAGGCCTATTGACCCTACCCATGCATGAATTTCATGCACTGAGCCTCTACTCTTTTCAATAAAAAAAAGCCATTAGCTATTATCCTTGTGGGAGAATCTTCTCACAAATCCCAGTGATTGTTGCAGGTAGTTATCATTTTATTTCTTATGTGCCTGGTGCAGTGTTGAACACCACACGTGTGGTTTTATTACTGTTGTTATTTAATTAAAAATAGCTTTTAATATTTAATACTAATTAAATATTCTTAAATAACCATTTTTTATTTGTTATTATAAAATAACTTTTAGTCACTGCAAGCCTGCCAAGTACCTTAAGTGTAACCCCTGCCAAATCCCCCATTACTGACATCCAGACTGACTCAGGGTCTTTCCAAGATGGGTGAAGTCATCTTTGTAGTTCTGGCTGATTTAGGTGGCTCCTGCCTCTCTTTGTGCCTCCTTCTGCTTTGGGAGATCCTGAGGGTTGGGAAGGTGAGAAGAGGGGGAGGTCACATCATACTAATCTAGTGCCAAGCTGTGCCAGAGGATAAACTCACTGCTTTATTCTTAGTCTTTCATTTCAATCTGAAATGACTTTATAAAAACATATCACTCATCCTGGGTTTCAGAGGAGAAAACTGAGGCTCAGATAGCACCTTGAAGAACTACAGTCTTGGTTTGGGTCCTCCAAAGGCTGGAAGACCCTCTTCACCTATGGAAGTGCAGGAGTATCACCAGGTCCCAGTGGGACCCACTGGAGCTCAATCCGACAAGGAGAGTTTAGATGTACTGGGTTGTGAAGATGCTGGGGATGTCATTCACAGACTCCTATGGGTCACTGCTTAAGGGCTGTTCCCAGAGATGCTAGGACCTGCCCTCTATAGTCTGCCAAGAGTGGGCAGAGTAGCCCCTTTTCTGCTTCGGAGGAAATCTTCATTAAAAGAAATGCACCTATAGGCATCTGGAGTCATTTAACCTTTTAGGGCCTAGGAGACATAAAGGAAAGGAAGGACTGACAACATCTACGTAGCTCATAAAGACCAGAAGATGCATTCAAACCCAGAGTTATCTGGCTTTGAGTGTATTGGGATTCTGCTATAGTGCACAGTGCCATATGGTTATAGAAATGGTAGGATTCAATTTAACTGCAAGGATCCTTGTCAGTCTGTACTCAGGATTTATGTCATGCATAAAAAATAGAGTATTACAATTTCCAAATATCCAGGGTACAATCTAAGGTCATAGCCTGGTAAAGATGAACGTGCTTCTTCCCTTGAAACCACCATTGCAGGAGAGAGCAGATCAACTAGATGTCCTATTCGATTCATCACCGGCACCCCACCCTCAGATCCTGCACTAGCCTCCACAGAGGTAGCACACCCTTGTGTTGGCTGGAAAAGAGCAGAGCCCCATCATGGCTAAAGCTTCAAACTTCCTAAGAAATGAGCATATCTAGCAGAGGCATCTTACCATAGTCCCAGTATTGCTAACTTAACAGCTGTGTGACCTTCAGAAAGTTACACAATCTTTCAGTGTCTTTATTTTCTTACCTGAAAAATGAGCACAGCAGTGGCACATAATATTTGTTATAAGAATTAAATGTGTAAATATTTACAGCATTTGAATTGAGTGTCAGATATAGAGTAAGTGCTCAATTACTGTTAGCTATGACAGTCATGATGATAAACAATACTATTGATATTATGGTAGCAGTAATATTAGAATGCAGCCTTATTTGACCATTAAACACCATCTTGGCCAGTGGAGAATGCCCTTCTTGGATTTTCTAACTTTTCCCAACTTCTTCTCTGTTTGACCAGCAAATGAGAGCTTTAGGCCCAGGACTGAAAACATTCTCTATCCACATTCCTTTATTTGGTGATTTCACATAAGCATATGAATTTGAATAATTTCTCTATAATAACAGTTTCTAAATGGGTTCTCTCCAGAGAACCAGACTCATACCCTGGATGCTTGCTGGACAGCTCCACTTGAATTCGAAGATGAATCTCAGAATTTTTTTTATATATTTTATTGATTTTTTACAGAGAGGGAGGGGGATAGAGAGTGAGAAACATCAATGAGAGAGAAACATTGATCAGCTGCCTCCTGCACACCTCTTACTGGGGATGTGCCCACAACCAAGGTACATGCCTTTGATCGGAATCGAACGTGGGACCCTTCAGTCTGCAGGCCGATGCCCTATCCACTGACCCAAACCGATCAGGGCTGAATCTCAGAATTGAAAGTATCACTGACAACACTTACATATGCTTCCATTTTCTTCCAAATCTTTAGTAAATGGCACAATCACTTACCAAGTTGATTAAACTAACCATATGCTGTTCTTATGCTACACTTTTCCTTTCCCCCCTGTTATAAACTGAATGTTTAGGTTTCCTAAAAAGTCACTCTGAAGTCTTAATTCCCATTGTGGAAGTGTGACTTTTGGGAGGTACATAAGGTTAGATGAGGTCATAAAGGTGTAGCCTCCATGATGGAATTTATGCCCAAATAAATAAATAAATCTAATCTAATAAAAAGAGCAATATGCAAATTATGTGTCACTCCATCACACACTCAAGCCACGCCCACCAACCAATCAGGAGCAAATATGCAAATTAACTCATCTAAGATGGCAGCAGCCACTGAGCTGGAGATGCCTTGAGCAATAGAGAAAGCCAGGGCCCTGTGGGCCCTGAGCTCTACTCAAGGCTACAAATTCTCAATTATAGAAGATAAACAAACCTCAGATACCTGCCCGGCTGGGACCTTGGGTTTCCAGGGGCAACCCAGGCTTCAAGTGGGGTACCAAGGCAACAAAGTTTCAATTATAGAAGTTAAATAAATCCCAGATACCTGCTTCCAGCCAGGTACCCCAGTAGGGAGCCGAACCCTGAATGGGTTGTGGGCAGCCTGAAATGGCCCTCAGCCCCTCACCCAGGCTGGCCACACCCCCATGGGGTGAGGGTCCCCACTGGGGGGCTTGGCCAGCATGCAAACAGTCATCAGCCCCTCACCCAGGCTGGCCAGGCATGGCAGCAGGTAAACATCCCCTGAGGAGTCCCAGACTGCAAGAAGGCACAGACTGGGCTGTCCCTCCCCCCCCCCCCTCAACAAGTGCACAAATTTTTGTGCACCAGGCCTCTAGTAAATAAATAAAAGAGAAGGCATGCTCTCTTTGATGTGAGCATTCACCAAGAAAGCAGTTATCTATAAAATAGAAAGAGAGCTCTTACCAGACACAGAACCTACTAGCACCTTGATCTTGGGTTTCTCAGCTTCTGGGACTAATGTTTGGAATAAATCTTTCTTGTTTAATCCACTCCAACTATGTTTTTTTGGTACAGCAGCTTGAGCCAACTAAGACACTACACTTCCACTTTACTCACTTATTCAACCAATATTTATTGAGTATCTACTATGTGCCAGTCATTCTTCTAGGCACTAAGGTTACAGATATTAATAGAACAAAAACTCCCTACCCTCATGGAGCTTACATACTTGTCTTTTGACTCCACCTTGAAAATAAATTTGACTATGTTTACCGTTCTCCCTCTTCACTCCAACTCTGAGCTACCATCTGCTTCACTGGGACAGCGATGCTGGCCTCCATATGAGCACTCTTCCCCTTACATCCACACTTGTCCCTTTATAATCCATTTTCCACACAGTGTGCAGAGTGACCCTGTGAGAATCCTGCTTATACTGCTGCCAGGGCCTCCTTCCCTTTTTGCTTGTAGTAAAATGTAACATCCTTACCTTGACCGCTCTCTGACTTTGCTTCCTCACGTTCCCTTTGTCCCTGGGCTCCAGGCATTCTCCCCTTCTTTCCCTTCTGCTATGGAATTATTGCATCAGCTTTCCCTCTGGCCTTCAGGTCTTAACTTGCATGTCACTCCTCAAAAAGCCTCCCCTGATTATTTACTATAAAGTAGCCCAGTCACATTCCTTATCTAATCTAATAAAAGTGTAATATTAAAATTGACCATTTCATCAGGATGCCTAAGCCACGCCCACCAGCCAATCAGAGCGACTGTATGCAAATTAGCCCAGCCAAGATGGTGGAGGCCACAGCCCCGGAGAAGCCGCACACCAGGGTCCAGCAGGGCAGATGGAAGACCTCTATCTCGGGAGCCGGGGGGCGGGAGGAGCAAGCTGGCCTATGGCAGCGATCCATATCCCAGCTCAGGGCAGGAGAAGCAAGCCGGCCAGTGCCCACCCCTGTGGCGGGAGGAGCAGGGCGGGAGGAGGGAGCTGCCCTGAGGCTGCAGCCTGGAATCAATCATCACGGGGCATACACACAGAGGCTTAGCCTCCGTGTGTGTGCCCCGGCCATTGATTGCTTTCCAGGCAGAAGTCGAGGGTAAGCCTCTGTGTGTGTACCCCGCGATGGGTTCCAGGCTGATTCTAAGCAGAAGATGAGGGGTGGGAGAAGTCAACCCACACTGCTGTCCAGGGGAGACAGAAGCTGTGCCATTGGTAGGTCCCCGAATGGAGGGGTGGATGGTCCAGAGGTGGAGGTGCTCCTGCTTTGCAGCTGCAGTGCTGGGGCTGCATGGGCAGCTGCCACTTGGCTGGAGCTGAGCCCTGAACTGGGGGTTAATGTCCCCTCCCCATGGAAGCTTTAATGAGGGAAAGAGGGCTGCTCCCTCTCTCACACACACACCCCTCCTGGGCCCACTCTCTCGCTGGCTCCATTTTCTCTGCCACAGGGGCAGGGGTCTCCCTTCAGAGCTGGGGTGAACCCGGGGGAGTCAGGAGATGGAGAGATGGGCAGGGGGCAGGCGGAGGGAGCAGCAGCCAGGGAGAGTTTGGGGGGAAATAACCAGGTTGGGGAGGGGTGGAACAGGATGGAGGGAAGAACTTTATAAAAGAGTCAGTGGACAGCAGAGTTAAAAAAAAGAGGATGTATGAGTGAACTGTAGGGCCTATAATAAAAAACAATTATAGCTGTATACTGGGGACAGATTTTAAAAGTAGAAGTCAGAAAAGAAAAAAAGATAAATGATAGTCGATAATTAGGCAGGTAGATAGATAGGTATTAAAACAGTGGCAGTAAGTAGAGAAGAATGTATGGCAAAGGTAGGATGAAAGAAAAAGAGGGAGGGAAGAAAAGTTATAAAGGGGGAGCTGGTAGAGCTTAAAAGGAGAATGGGAAGAAGGAAGGAATGGGGGAAGGAGCAAAGCAGGTCAGAGGGAGGAAGTGAAGAAAAAAAGGTGGGAAGGAAGGAAAAGGGGAGGGTGGGCAGGGGTAAAGATAAAGGAAAGAAGGAATGTAGGATGGGAAGGAGGGTAGTAGAAAAATGGGAAGAATGGTGATGGAACAGAAGTAGGAAATAAGGAGGAAAGAAAAGTTTATAAATGATGAGTCAGTAGGAAAAGTGTTACACAAAGGAGAAAAATTATGTGAGAGGAAGAAGCCAATAAAGAAATCAAATACAATTGTGCGTGAAGGGGATAAGATTAAAAACAAAGTTAATAATGGTGACTAGGTCGGCAGGGGAGGGCAGTTAGGGGGATCAGGCAGGCAGGCAGAGTGGTTAGGGTAGGTAGGCAGGTTAGCAGTTAAGAACCAGAGGTCCTGGGTTGTGAGAGTCCCCAAGAACTCCATATTGGAGAGGGTGCAGGTTGGGCTGAGGGACTGCCTCTCCACCCCCATGCACGAATTTCATCCACTGGGACCCTAGTCTTACCTAGTAATAGACAAACATGTAAACTGACTCTCCCTTCGCTATGCTCACCAGCCAATCATGAGAATATGCAAATTAACCCAACAAAGATGGCGGTTAATTTGCATAGGTAGGTGAGAAGCCTGAAGGATCAGGCGCGGAGCCAAGGCCTGGGGTGGCAGGTGCCAGAGAAAAACCGGTGCCGGCAGCCAGGGGAAGAGAAGGCCTATTGCACGAATCTCTTCGTGCAACAGGCGTCTAGTATTTGAATAAATCTCTCTCTTAAACCGTCTTTTCTCAGGGTACTGGTGCCTTATACCTCGATGCTCTTCATTTATGTGGTCAATGTGCTAAGGCTAGAATTTCTATTTGTTTTCCTGTTACGTCTTTCACTGTACCTTAAGCAGTCCTTGCATTATAATAGAGACAAAGCAGTATTTATGAATTATGTTTTAAAATAAAAAGAAAGTAAGCAGATATGAAAATAAATCTCTTTGGGGTAGGAGTCGGGGATTTGTTATTTGAATGCCAGCTTTGTCACTAGCTACAGAGTATAGGCCTTGGGTACATTGCTTTCCTGGGACTCAGTTTTCCTACCTAAAAATTAGGCAGTTTAGAGACAGAGTATCATAAAGGATATAACATGATCATTGGAACTAGAAAGGCCTGTTTGTTTGTTTGTTTGTTTGTTTGTTATCTCTGGCTCTCTTACTGTGTAAGTGACTTTGGAGAAGCTACTTAAACCCACCCTTCTTTTCACAGTTGATGTGAGAATTGAACAAACTATGGGAAAGCCTAGCATGAAGACCCGTTCATGTGGGTGCTCCAAAAATCCAAGTTCTTTTCTCTTTTCCTTTTTCTCCTATGAGCTATAATAAGCAAAGTTCCCTGAACTCAGCAGATGCCAGCTAGAGCTGTATAAAGTGAATGAGGCACATAAACTGAAAGTAAAGAAATTCATTTTTCTTTTGTTCTCATTTCCAGGCATAGTGTAGTACAAAGGACATTCCCAGCTTTGCTTAGTCCCAAGCTTGAATGCACTGGACTAATTAAAATAAAGGAAGAATAAAAACGACCTCACCAAGTATGAACACACGGCAGGCACATAGTATTTGTACTCGGAAGAAAGAGGTTTGTGCAAAACTTTGCAAAGCCTGAGCCAGTCCTCCTTCCCAGGCTAGGCTGTGCTGGGGAAAGGGCATGCAGACAGGATAATGGAGCGGGAGCACCAGGGGCCCCTCCTCTCTGCAGTCTGCAGGCAGGGCAACACCTGGACAATTGGAGAGGCATCTGATTCCTCAGGGAGCCTCATATGTGCCACAGCTGCTCCAAGAGCCCTTACCTGTCTTCTTGACACTTTCTCCCCAATGGAGAAAGGGAATCTCTATTTATTGATCCCAACATCTGTCACCCACATGCATAGGCGATATAGAAGCTTCACAACAAACCTTAAAGTAGGCAGCATTTTTGACATTTTACATTTGTTGAGTTTCCACTAGTTGCCAACCCCTCTGACAGGCATGTCTCATATGTCATCTCAATCTTCACAGCAATCCTGGGGAAAGACATAATTGTGCACTTTGTGCAGATGAGGAAGTTAAGATTTGGAGAGGTTTAATAACTGTGGGAAGTCCCTTAACTGGAGAATGGTAGAGCTGAGAATAAAAATGAGGTCTATCTAATCGAAGAGCCGATACTACATGGACCGGATTAATTAAGCCTGAAGAAATCACAGACCCCAAAATAGAGTTTATGTGTGCTTGTATTCATGCACCTACCTAATTTAGTTTTCAAATTAGCTTAATAAAATACTTTACCATGTCCTGATGCACCACAAGCTTTGCTTCTTTAGGGCGTCATTCCCATTGTTCACTACATTCAATAGCCTCTTTCATTCCCCAATGTGCATATTGTGCTTCATGTTGTGGAAGTCCAGAGGGGTTGTAGCAGACAGTATCTCTTGGTGGGTAAGAGACTTGAGGCAGATAATTGGAGAGAAGTTGGAGGATTAAATGAGATAATGTATTTAATGTGCCTTGTACATTGCAATCTTTAAAAAGGTAGGCACTGTTACACATTTAGTAGCAGTAATAGTAGCAGTAGTTGTTATTTTTATTTACTATCTCCACTTGGAAATAGTCTTTCATCTTCCTAGGTAGAGGTGAGTACTGCCCCCTCTGGCATTTTAAAGAAATTTAGCTGGTTTATAATATA